>SJYT01007449.1:82652-110962 GCA_006410635.1 Cephalophus harveyi | reverse complement strand
GGATGAGACTACTAACCCAAAAAGGTTCAATAATTTTCCCAAGGCCTAGCTAAGAATATGAAGATTTTTGTTTCCTCATCTGTAAAATGGGGCCAGTACTAATCGCTGCACTCATAGGGCTTTGTGATAGTCAAGTGATATGGTATACAAAATGCTTGGCATAATACCTAACATACAGGAAGTCCTGGACAAAATGTTAACTTTCATCTGTATTAGCCATAGACAGCAATTTTCCTACTCTACCATATGACATCAGGGACTCAGGAGACATGCCCAAACTGTCTCACATTTCTAGCCATATTTTCCATCTTTTTATATAGAGATCTGAATGGAAAACAGCTCTGTACCATCCCCATTTCCATCCTCTTCCCTCACCAGTCAGATGTATTCATAGTAATACAATGATCTTCAGTGAGTTCAGGTCAGTGGCTCAGTCGTGTCCGACTCTTTGCGACCCCATGAATCGCAGCATGCCAGGCCTCCCTGTCCATCACCAACTCCCGGAGTTCATCCAAACTCATGTCCATCGAGTCAGTGATTCCATCTAGCCAACTTATCCTCTGTCATCCCCTTCTCCTCCTGCCCCCAATCCCTCCCAGCATCAGAGTCTTTTCCAATGAGTCAAGTCTTCGCATGAGGTAATCAAAGTACTGGAGCTTCAGCATTAGCATCATTCCTTCCAAAGAAATCCCAGGGCTGATCTCCTTCAGAATGGACTGGTTGGATCTCCTTGCAGTCCAAGGGACTCTCAAGAGTCTTCTCCAACACCACAGTTCAAAAGTATCAACACTTCGGTGCTCAGCTTTCTTCACATTCCAACTCTCACATCCATACATGACCACTGGAAAAACCATAGCCTTGACTAGATGGACCTTTGTTGACAAAGTAATGTCTCTGCTTTTCAATATGCTATCTGGGTTTGTCATAACTATTCTTCCAAGGAGTAAGTGTCTTTTAATTTCATGGCTGTAATCACCATCTACAGTGATTTTGGAGCCCCCAAAAATAAAGTCTGACACTGTTTCCACTGTTTCCCCATCTATTTCCCATGAGGTGATGGGACCCGATGCCATGATCTTACTTTTCTGAATGTTGAGCTTTAGGCCAACTTTTTCCCTCTCCTCTTTCACTTTCATCAAGAGGCTCTTTAGTTCCTCTTCACTTTCTGCCATAAGGATGGTGTCATCTGTATATCTGAGGTTACTGATATTTCTCCCGGCAATCTTGATTCCAGTTTGTGTTTCTGCCAGTCCAGCGTTTCTCATGATGTACTTGCATAGAAGTTAAATAAGCAGGGTGACAATATACAGCCTTGACGCACTCCTTTTCCTATTTGGAACCAGTCTGTTGTTCCATGTCCAGTTCTAACCATTGTTTCCTGACCTCCATACAGGTTTCTCAAGAGGCCAGTCAGGTGGTCTGGTATTCCCATCTCTTTCAGAATTATCCACAGTTTATTGTGATCCACACAGTCAAAGGCTTTGGCATAGTCAATAAAGCAGAAATAGATGTTATTCTAGAACTCTCTTGCTTTTTCCATGATCCAGCGGATGTTGGCAATTTGATCTCTGGTTCCTCTGCCTTTTCTAAAACCAGCTTGGACATCTGGAAGTTCATGGTTCACGTATTGCTGAAGCCTGACTTGGAGAATTTTGAGCATTACTTTACTAGTGTGTGAAATGAGTGCGATTATGCGGTAGTTTGAGCATTCTTTGGCATTGCCTTTCTTTGGGATTGGAATGAAAACTGACCTTTTCCAGTCCTGTGGCCACTGCCGAGTTTTCCAAATTTGCTGGCAGATTGAGTGCAGCACTTTCACAGCATCATCTTTCAGGATTTGAAAGAGCTCAACTGGCATTCCATCACCTCCACTAGCTTTGTTCATAGTGATGCTTTCTAAGGCCCACTTGACTTCACATTCCAGGATGTCTGGCTCTAGGTGAGTGATCACACCATCGTGATTATCTTGGTTGTGGAGATCTTTTTTGTACAGTTCTTTTATGTATTCTTGCCACCTCCTCTTAATATCTTCTGCTTCTGTTAGGTCCATCTACTTATGTCCTTTATAGAGCCCATGTTTGCATGAAATGTTCCCTTGGTATCTCTAATTTTCTTGAAGAGATCTCTAGTCTTTCCCATTCTGTTGTTTTCCTCTATTTCTTTCCTCTATTCAAATAAGATCATTCTTATAATCTCTTTCCTCCTTTCCCTTCCCAAGAATGGGTAAGCTCTCAGACAGCAGAAGTACACAGAGATCAAAGAAGAAAGGGAAGCAGGAAGCCATGGAAAGTCCATCAAGGGGATATGTGGTCCCAACATCCAGGACAATGTCATGCTCTCACCTCACCAGAGGCTGGTGTGGAAATGGGATAATGGCCTGTCCGGAGGGATTCCAGTCTCTGGAAGTGAGAGCCCCATTTTTAGTCCTGGAAGTCTGGTCACAAAAGACACATTCCTTTGGCCCCTGGAGAGTCTTTGAATGCTGACAGATTCTACGGTCCCCACCTGGCTGTTATATAGCACATCCTTTCTGACAATGGTGATTCACAACTAAGGGACATTCTTTGGATTATAGATGGGGATGACTATTTCAGTGTTATCTCCATGTCAGGATTATAGGAGCTGAGGTATCTTCTTATTGCATTTCTCACCCACTGTGGTATCTTAAGTCCCAATATTTCATGAGGGAAATGTACATAGAGCACACTACTACAGGGAGAATATGTTGGTTTTCTTCTACTGGGAAGAAAAACCAAGTGACAGAAGCCATGTTGTACAGTGATAAGAATGTGGGGTTCAAATCCCAGGCAGATACCAGCTGAGAGCAATAAAATCATTTAATTTCTGAGCCTCATCATTAAAACAGAGAAGTGATCACTTATATCTTTCAGAGTTGAGAGAAGGGATCTGCCTGCTGGCATTTTTAAAGTCTCTAGTACAGTTATACCCTACTTGTCTCTCTTTCCTCCCATGTTTAGCCCCAAGGATAGGAGTGATTGGGGCCATCCAAGATATAGGCTGCCAGAGATAAAATTTGCCTACTTCATTAAGGCTGAGGTCAGCCTTTGTTTTGACCTCTCCTGGAGGAGTGAGTAGGAGAAGACATTCCTCAAAAGTGGGCATTACAGTGGAAGCTATTGGGAGAAGTGGGAGGCTAAGAAGCAATAAGTCCTCCCTTACCTGGTCAAACAGCTGCTTGCCGGTGGTATTGGGCTGGATGGCAAACTCCAGCTCAGCGTCCATGGTGGTCACACGCACATTGATCTAGGATGAGATCAAAGGAGATAAGTCAGTTGTTTGGCTTGATGCTCAACAGAGCCTGGGATAAGTCTCTGTCCAACTACAGGAGAAGAAACTAAGGTGCAGGAACCTATGGAATTTAGATACTGGTGTGAAGGAAGGGGGACCATTAAAACAAACAGTAACCTAGCCCTCTGCTCCCAACCAGTTTACTGAAGACAAACCCCCACACTGCTACAAGGCAGTGCTTATCAAGGGGCAAACAAATGAATGCAAATAAACCTACTATCAAAAGGAAACAAATGTTGGCCTACATGAGGCAGCTCCAAGCCCACAGCATTCTCTCCCCACCTCTGATCTATAGCCTGGATTATCTACAGCACTGGTCTTCATAGAGGCAAGCTAAGGGCAGGATAAAGAACACTGGATTCCAAGCCTAGCACCATAACTGGTTTACTCTACAACCTTGAATAAATCTTATCCCATTACTGAGCCTTTTAGTTCCCTTCACCTGTGCAAGGGTAGGAGTGCAGGAGATGGAGTTTATCAATTATACTAGGCAATCTCCAACAGCCGTTTCAGTACTGATGTCTATGGTTCTATATACTGACTTGCATCATTAACACTTTCTGTATGTATGTCTCATTGGTCACCCTAGGCACAAGAGAGGAAAGGGCCTTCAACAGAGATAGGTGTTAGCAGGACAGAAACGCTACCAAAGCCAAGTAAGCAGAGGGAAAAGGGACAGGGACAGGCCCAGATGGAAACACACAGTATTTCATACATACTAGAAAAAGTACCCTCTTCTCTTAGGAATAGATCACCTAGCCAAAGTCAACGATAGCTGATATTTCATCAGTAGAGATAGGATTCTTTGGCTGAAAACTTGGTAGCAGTAGTAATAGTATTAATAGTAACGATAAGCAGCAGCTTTCATGTATGAAGACTTACTACTCACTAGGCACTTTATACATACTATCCCAATAATCATAATCATCCTGTGAAACAGGATTATCTCCACATTGGGCATGAATACTTAGAGATTTGTCTAAAGTTACATTGCTAGTAAGTGGGGAAGACAGGGTTTGAATTCCGATCTAAGTCCAAGTCTCACAATTTAAGCCAACATGTCAAATCTCTCTTACATCAAAGTGTAAAATGTCTCCATTAAAAGAAACCAAAGATTAAGTTTTTTAATTTATTTTTTAACTGAAGGATAATTGGTTTACAGAATTTTGTTGTTTTCTGTCAAACCTCAACATGAATCAGCCATATATCTCCTCCCTTTCAAACCTCCAAAGATTGTTTTTTTAAAATATAAATTTATTTATTTTAATTAGAGGTTAATTACTTTACAATATTGTATTGGTTTTGCCATACATCAGCATGAATCTGCCACGGGTATACATGTGTTCCCCATCCTGAACCCCCCTCCCTCCTCCCTCTCCGTACCATCCCTCTGGGTCATCCCAGGGCACCAGCCCCAAGTATTTTAGTTGTTGGACATTTTGCTTAGGTAACCTATATGATACAGCCACTTGATGGCTTGTTACATGGTCAAATAAAATATTCATAATGATTATTTCATGCCCACATAAAACACTTCAGTAATATTAAGAAAGAGTAAGCAACAAGATTTCATGAGCTCAATTTTGTAAAAAAGTATTCAAAAAGAGATTATTGGAACCATACCCAAGTGTTAGTCAGTCTTGGTTTTTGGGCAGTGATCTTATGAGTGCATCCTCTCTTCTTTAAATTAAAAAGAAAACTAATCTACATTTCTAGGATGCTCACATATTACTTATTCTATTGGGGTGGAATAAAAGTAGAATTGTCAAAGATACAAATCCCCATGGAGTAGCTAAAACATTAAGCCTTATCAGTCTTTAATACCTATAGGCTTTTCCTGAGCACAGGGGTCAGCTAGTGGGGAAGAGGGTGTCAGACAGCAATTTTGCCAGCTAAACAATTCTGATGAAGACCAGGCCTGGGGAACAATTTTGTAAATAAATCTCACCAGGGAGCCAAGGAGGAAATCTATTTCAGGATTGACAATGGGACAGGAAAGGCCATGAAGACAGGAACAAGTAAGGTAAGTACCCCAGTGGGAGACAGCAGGCAAGATTAGCCACTTTGACTCAGTGTTACCTAGGCTCCCTGCCAATTCAGTGACCTCCATATAATGGACCCTCATAAGGTAGGGAGAATGAGGCCCAATGGACTAGAATTTGGCTTCAATTCAGTTCAGTTCAGTCACTCAGTCATGTCTAGCTCTTTGCGACCCCATGAACTGCAGCACGCCAGGCCTCCTTGTCCACCACAAACTCTCGGAATCTACCCAAACTCTTGCCCACTGAGTCGGTGATACCATCCAACCATCTCATCCTCTGTTGTCCCCTTCTCCTCCTGCCCTCAATCTTTCTCAACATCAGTGTCTTTTCAAATGAGTCAGCTCTTCACATAAGGTGGCCAAAATATTGGAGTTTCAGCTTCAACATCAGTCCTTCCAATGAACACCCAGGACTGATTTCCTTTAGGATGGACTGGTTGGATCTCCTTGCAGTCCAAGGGACTCTCAAGAGTCTTCTCCAACACCACAGTTCAAAAGCATCAATTCTTCTGTGCTCAGCTTTCTTTATAGTCCAACTCTCACATCCATACATCCATACTCTCACATCCATATTCACTTCCATATCTACCCTTAAATCACCCTTGAGCTGAGTTAGGGGAGCCCTCAAAACACCAATGACTTGGCAGATAAGAAGTAGAAAAGGGACAATAGCCCTTTTAGTATATTGAGAAATTTCATTCTCATTTTGAGGCTTCTATCTCAATTAGAGTTACCTCTCTAGTATCTAGGGACTTCCCTGGTGGCTCAGACAGTAAAGCGTCTGTCTACAATGTGAGAGACCTGGGTTCGATCCCTGGGTTGGGAAGATTCCCTGGAGAAGGAAATGGCAACCCACTCCAGTACTCCTGCCTTGAAAATCCCATGGACGGAGGAGCTTGGTGCAGGCTACTAACCATGGGGTCACAAAGAGTTGGGCACAACTGAGCGACTTCACTTTCAGTTTCTCTAGTTATCTAAGACTCAGTGGGTACTCACAAGATATTGGCTAAATGAACAGTACTAAGCAAAGAGATACAAGAGATAGATATAGCATAGTATACAGACTCAGAGGTGGGAACATTTTACATCTTGACTTTTTTGTGCCACGGACCTTTCTGAGCAGTATGGTGAGGTCTACGGATTGACTTCTCAGAAATTTGTAAATGCATGAAATAAAGTAGATACAAAGAGACCAATTATATTGAAATAGTTATCAATATGTACTTCTTCATTATTATATTATATAATTACCTAACACTAGTCCTTATTACTGTAACTTCAACCTTGTCTTCAGCATAAATGATGTTCTGAAAAACCTATAGTAACTAAACTGTAATATAAAAGTATCTTAGATTTCTATTGGTAACAAAGTCACAGGTACTGCCTTTTTTTGCCCTAAATTCATAACTGAAATAAAGGTTAAGTTTTAGTGAGAAGTCAGTGAAAACAAACATGTAAATTTTCCTCCATCCATCTTCATAGATCCTTCCCACTTCAAATTATACCCATGGATTTCATGGAGGCCCAAGGACACCAGGTTAAGGAGCTCTCTATAAATTTATTTCAGTTTACCTTAACTTTCCTGGTGGCTCAGAGGTTAAAGCGTCTGCCTGGAATGCAGGAGACCTGGGTTCGATCCCTGGGTTGGGAAGATCCCCTGGAGAAGGAAATGGCAACCCACTCCAGTACTCTTGCCTGGAGAATCCCATGAAGGGAGGAGCCTGGTAGGCTACAGTCCATGGGGTCGCGAAGAGTCGGACACGACTGAGCGACTTTACTTACCTAATATTAATGGAATACTATGTTTAGGGTACTATGGTTGCAGTAGAGCTATAGAATCAGTCTCTGACCTAGATATAGGTCAGGAAAATTATTACATACAAGGGAAACCCTGAGAAGTACCATACCAGAACAGAAGAAACTTTTTTGTGGAAATACAGAACCACAGTTCAAAGTGGTATTTGCAGGGTATCTAAAGATAAGGATTTTGAAAAAGGGAGAATGTGGAAGTTGCGGGGAAGAGCACCCAAATGTCCCAGGTAAAGAAACAGACACAATGCAATGGCCCAAAAGGAGACAGAGATGCAAGGATGCAGAGCTCCTCCAGGATAAATGAGGCCTGCAAGGTGAAGAGTGGTCACAGAGGCCAGGAAGGTAGGTGGAAAGGAGTCATACCAATCTACCATCTTCAGGGGCTATCTCGTAACTCCAAATATTTAACTGAAATATTTGTTTATAAATGTTTATTAAATAAATCAACTGGCAAAAAGAACTCAGTATGGGTTAGGAATAAGTATGTCAGAGAGGCTAGAACTGTTCATGCTTCCTGTATCATATATAGAGCATTCCCCTAAAACAAGAAAGAGCTCTCCTTCAATCTGATGCTGTCCAGTTGAAACTAAACTGGAACCTATGTCTCCAGAATCCCTTCTCAGAGTTTCTGTCATTCCACTGTGGCTGCATCTCAAGGGAAAGCAGCCTGTGGTTCTCTGAACTTTACTGTGGAGACAAAAAAACCTTAGGTTTAAAAAATTAGGAAGAAAAGCAAACACAACACAAAGGGACTTCTATTCTTACCACCACTCAACTCAGAATAAAATCTGAGTCTTGAAGACAGGATCATGGGTCTGTGTTCTCCTGATTTTCAGTGTGTTGGCGGTAGGGGTAGCAAGGGTAATAGCATGACCAGGGCGGAAGGTGATAGGTATAGGGCAGAAATGGTGATCAAAGAAAATCTCTCATTTTCCTTAACAGTAATTTGGAACCCAAATGTGTACAAGGAGCTGCAGGCCCAGATCCACTGCCACATAGGATGCTCACACAAGTGGGCACCCACTGCCTTCCTTTTGGGCCTGGCCTCTTCAGTATCAATGAAGAGACGAGGGTAGTCTAGTTTGAAAGGCAAGAACCTGAAAATAAAGCCTCCAAAGTCAGCAGAAAGTTCCCAGGCAGCCCCACAGCTCAGCGGGAATGGAGGAGCTGGCCTGGGTAAGATAGCATTTCAAGATGTGGTCCCCAGCAAAGAACTAAGGCCCTGTCTAAGCCTGTCCTTGAAAACTGTGTCTTTGGAAATCATTTAGGGTTTAAGGAACAAAGAGTCTGGATGTGTTGTGTGTGTGGGGGGGGGGGTATCACTCATATATACTAGCCCACCCACCCCTAGCCCAAGAACAATAAATCCACTGTTATTTATTGAAAAATGGAATACAGACAATTCCCATGCAAGCCCTTCATTGGTCTATAGCCCATCTCAGTAGTCTGTCATCCAAAGCCCTCAACAAACTGGATCTCTCCTGTATCTCCAGTTGGCTGGCCTAAAAAAGAAAATAACTACCTACCTCTGCCTTGACAGCAACAGCTGGGGAACTTTGCCCTCTAGACCTGGCCAATTTCAAATAAGGAACTCTCTCATTTCCTAAGGCCAAGAGTACCCAGATGAGCAGTAGCTGGGCCACAGAGAGGAGATGGGGGCAAAGTTTCCTCTCATTTGCCCCATGTTACTGAACTACAATATGGCTCTTTACCAGAGAGGAATTTGGAGGATGGCTTCCCAGGTGGCGCAGTGGTAAAGAATCCGCCTGCTAATGCAGGAGATGCAACAGATGTGGATTCAATTCCTGGGTCAGGAAGATCCCCTGAAGGAGGAAATGGCAACCCACTCCAATATTCTTGCCTGGAAAATTCCATGGACAATGGAGCCTGGTGGGCTACAGTCCATGGGGTCACAATGAGTCAAGACACAACTGAGCATGCAGACATGCAGAGGACAAAGCAGAGACAGAGTCAAATAATCACAACTGACTTGTCTGAACAATGGACCTGTATGCCAGAAGGAACTGGCATTACCAACCCCACATCATGAATAAGGAAACTGATGAGCAAAGAGGCAGGTAACATAAAGATGGAAACGAACAAACTGTTAACAACAATGCGCCAAGCTCCTTCACTCACAGTCTCACTTAACATCACTGAAACCACATTTACTCAGCCAGCAAGTGGTGAAGACAGGCCTTCTAGACATTCCAGAGCACCATCCTTGACTCCACCTACCTCTCTGCTCATGCTGATTTCACTGCTGACTTCAGACAATGCCTTGGCAACTATTTTGGCTAAGGCCCAAACACTCTGGTATAAGGGAACCTGGGCACATCTGTGTAGCATTACTTGGGAAGGCCCCCTTGCCAGGACAGAGCTTGTGAGTCAGCCCAATTGGGTCTGAGCTCAATGACCTCACCTCTCACCTGCCACCTCCTCCATTCTTCAAAGGCCCAAGTCCTCTGGGCTTTCAGTGGCATTGCTGTTATGGAGAAGGCAAAGGTAAGTGCATAAGGGTGACCAGAGGTAGGATGAGCCCTACTAGGGCACAACCCCAGAATTTCAGTCTCTTCCATGGACAGAGGGAAGTCACTAACTACATTGTCACTCAAAATGCCTTTCCCCATTATTTAGGCTCTAGCATCCTCCATTTCCTGCTGCCAGAACTATAGCTAGAGCAGGGCAGGGCCTAGTCTGTCTTGGCTCTTGAGATGACAGCAGCTGTTTTCCATAAGGGGTAAAACAAGGGTTGCTTTTAATCTCTAGCCTAGGAGGTAGTCTCCCCCGCTCCCTTCCCCTCCTCCTTCTCCACTGACTCACTCACTTCCCAGCAACTCAGCCCCTTCCCGTGGACTTGGAAGTGGGACCTGGTACAGTAATCTGTTCTGACCTCTTCTTGCCCAATTTCAGACCCTTACTTAACGCAGACAACAAGACCTGCCTAGGGTTAACCCTTCCTATGCCATGCTTTTCCCCAGTAGGTTCTAGAAAGGAGACCACCTGGACCCCATGCACACCCATACCTTTAATGGGTCAGCAGTAATTCTTTAGTTACTCTAACTGCTGCAAAGGGCACGGGAGACAATGGTTCCCTTTATAACTTGCTTTGACCCAGTCGCCTTTCCTAAGAATCACTTCAACTGGGAAACAAGGGCATATTGGAGCCTGGGTATTACTTGCCCAGTTATATTTGGGGGAGCAACCTCAAACAAAACTAACCTTTGTTAACAATGAGGACATAATTACATTGTCGCTATGTGAGGAGAGCTCAGGACAGAGACCAAAGGTAAAAAGGAGATAAACAATCAGAAACCTTAGCAAGCTACAGCTTTCCCATTAATCCAGCCTTAATTGCACAGCCTTTTGCTTAACCTGAGACTGAGGTAGAGTCCTCCTCTGCCTCTCAACACATTAAGGTCTGGAAGGAAACTAGCTCCTCACCATTTATACCTAACTCCAGGACTTGTTTTCAAAATCAGCTCAGCCAAACCATACCCCAGAAGCAAACATCACCCATTCCCCTACCCCCTACCCTAACTCATCTCTCCTCCTAGGCACAGGGTTCTGCTGTATAAGCTCCTTAGCATGGCCATTCCTCTTTAAATTTCCTCAAGATTTCAATCTATTCATCCTAGAATCTCATCTGGCTCCTTCAGAATAAACCCTTCTGAACTTCTCATCCTTATTCTCCAAGAGAATAAATAATCTAGAATCCCCAACTATCAGACCTGAAAGGAACCTCAGAGATCACTTGATTCAAATTCTACAATATGCAGCTGAGGAAACTGAGGTCCAAGGAAGGGGAAGCATTGGCCTAGAGTCACACAGCTGCTGGACAGTGTGAAAGCAAGGATTAAAAGCCTTGCTCTTGATCCACTGGCCATAATAAGCAATAGAAACACCCTAGCACTTAGAAAACAGTAGACAAATCAGGATGTTGAACTGAAAAGACTATGTGGAGAAGGCAGAACCAGCTTGCTTCCATTAAAAACTATTAGCGGACACTGAATGGAAGTCTAGTTTATGACAGAGGGCAAGCCTAACTTTTAGGCTCTGATACATTCACCATCACTCATTCTAGAGAGACTAAACCTTTTATAACCACAAGGAAGGAAACTAAAAGGTCTCCTGTTTCTTCTTAAAACTTAAATAGCAACTAATTGGGAAGGCCTCTGGCAGCAGGTACAGCCAAGACCCAAGCTGGGGGTGGGGACAGAGCAGGAAGGTACAGAGGGTGAAGATGACACAGCAAGGAAAGAGGCAGGGAATTTGAGGAATGGATTTATATCCAGGTAGCCAAGAACAACAGATTCTTCAATTCTCATAAAATTTTGAAGCCACTGAATTTAAAGGAAAGAGGGCTTATCATTAATAAGTCTCTTACATGGATTAAGCCTCTCTCTGGGGCCACACCCAGCAGGGCTTCAGTCACTAGCATCAGTTTCCTGCTTAACCCAGCTTCCTGCCTACAAGTTTCACAAGAAGTATTTATAGACTGGAAACACAGACCATTTGCAGCTGCCTGGAGACACTAGTTACACAGAACACCAGAAGAGGGCTCTATTCTCTCTGCTCTGAAACACACCACAGCAACCTCCAGCATCCCAGCTCTGAAGGGCACTGGAGCTGACCTAAGAATCAGCTTGGATTCCATCCATTACTCATGGGATTTCTGCCCTGTCCTGTGTTAAAACTGCTGAAGACAGGATCAGTCAACTATGTAGGGGCAAGAGAAGGCTTCCAGCTAAATAAAAAAAACTCTATTTTCCAAAATTATGGTTATTAGGAAGGGGTAGAGATAAATTGGGAGATTGGAATTAACATATATATATATTACTTATATGGGCTTCCCAGGTGGCGCAGTGGTAAAGAATCCACCAGCCAATGCAGGAGATGCAGAAGATTCGGGTTCAATCCCTGGGTTGGGAATATCCCTTGGAGGAGGGCATGGCAACCCATTCCAGTATTCTTCCCTGAAGAATCCTATGGACAAAAGAGCCTGGCGAGCTACAGTCCATGGGATCGCAAAGAGACACAACTGAGTGCACATGCGTGCACACACACACACACTACTATATATAAAATAGATAACAAATAAGGACCTACTGTATAGCACTCAATACTCTGTAAAGACTTATATGGGAAAATAATCTAAAAGAGTGGATATCAGTGATTCACTTTGCTGTATACCTGAAACTAGCACACTGTTATCTATCTGATATATAGTAGTCAACTATACTCCAATAAAAAAAAAAAAAAAAAGCTCTGTTTTTGGTCCCAGAGCTAAGCTACGGTTGGCTTCCTGCCAACCTTGCTGGTATGCCAACAGTCAAACCTGACATCTAGGGGACTCACAAAACTAGAGTCCTCATCCTAGAAATAATGGTCTCAGTTATTTGAGAAATAAATCGTGGTATAGCTGAAAGATGCTTTAGAGTCTCTCTTACCTTCCTGTTTCTAAAACTCTGTTTTCTAATATATAAAATGAACCTAATAATATCAACCTCACAACAGGGTTATTGGGAGATTTTAAGTTAAAATAACAGACAAGAAAGTACTTGGCATATCATAAGTAGAATGTGATGATTACTATCCCCTCCATTTTTAGCCATGTTATTGCAAATATTCAATCTCTCCAGAATAATTTGAACTTAAAGCCGGTTTGACTACACTGAAGGGCTAAGGGTTGCCAAGAAGACCTGCAGAGGGCCCTTCTAGCCTAAGGGCCCTTTGATTTTGGGGGAAACTCTAAAATATGATTAGATTTCTAGTTAGTTAGACAATTTGAAGCCATGCATATCAGGCAGAAACACACATATCCTTGCATTATTTTAAATGTTTTCTCTCTTGGGAGGGATAAAAGAAGCAGAGCCCTGAAGTGAGGCAGAATACAACAGAGCACCTAGGATACCTTGTCCTTTTAAAGGACGCCTGCTCTTCTTTCCTCATCCTATGCTCTGCCTTGCCATTTTCTCTAATTGTGTCCCATTAATACACACAGGTTCCCAGCCCTCCAACACAACCCACCAAAATGTCCAAACTCCTTCAGCTGGTATCCAGAAAAATCACAAACTGGGTCTGTAGATAGGCTAATCAGCATCAACTGGGAAAAATTTTAAAGATAGATTTCCTTGCCCCACCCCACAGAGATTATGATTTATTATTATATAAGAAGCAGCGCCCAGGCATCATAATTAAGACCTTCAGATAATTCTAAGGCCCAGCCAAATTTGGGAACCTCTGGCATGGAATATAGCCTCTCAAGGGCTGGTGTCAACAGTCAATATGGGCAGCCGGATGCTCGACTGAAGGGAAACAAAGCCAAGTAGATAGCAGTAACTACAGGGACATCTAGGCCAGTGGGCCTAGTGAATGGTTCTCCAGAGTTAAACGCAGCTTACCTCCACAAAAGATCAGGGGCTAAAGTAATTTCTCTACATACTAAAGCAATTTCTCTACCTACTAAAGTAATTCCTCTCTTGTAGAAGGAACATAGCTATGCACTCTAAAAACCTGAGGGCAGGGTCGAACTCTGCCAAAAACAAGCCATGATCTCTCAATTTTCCTATCTGTAAAATGGACAAAATGACACCCATGTGGCAGAGGATTGTGCAGTGGCAATGTGGTATTTGCCAAACTAAACTGTTGGAAGTCATTAGGGGCACTAGTTTAAAAACCTAGATTCCTGGACCCCACTCCAAGCTTACTGAAAAAAGACACTTCAGAGGAGGAGCTTGGAAAGCAGTAGTTTTGTCCCAGGTGATTCTTATCCTCTGGGAAGTTTAAAGAAACATCACCTGGCATAGATGCTATTGAGATGAGAGGTCAAACCAGATCTCCAGTCCTCCAAAATACTTTCTAGCCCAGAGATCCTCATAGTTGGGACCTTCAGGTTAGAACCCAGCAGAGCAGGCTCTACAGGCAGGAGAGGGAGGAGAGGCTTTGGGATTTCAAACAGAAAGCTGAGTGCTTTCTGGAATGACCAAACCCTCAGGCCATTGTCCAGAGCCTTCCACTATCTTCCCATCTAGTTAAGAATTAGACAGTGGAAGGAAACAACTGGTACAAATACCTCAGCAGCCCAACAACATTGATCAAAAATACTCTAATTAGAGCCTCAATCAAAATCTTCTCAAGTTCTATGCCCCTTAAACATTCTCTCTTGGGAGAACTTTCAGGCAAGGAGCAGACCTTAAATGATACTCTCCCTTTCCTAGATGCTGTGGGAACTTAGGGAGCAAGCCTTGTATTTGCATACAGATGTGAACAGGTTGAAGTTGGGGACAGGCTGGGGACTCTAAGATAGGTGCAATCAATAACAGTGCACTGGAACCAACTTACACTAGAGTTGATCTCTGTATGAGTCCTCCTTCAAGGATCCTGTGTTGGTAGTTTGAAATCAGCCATGGTGAGAGTTGGATACAACTGAGTGACTGAACAACAAGTGGTGAGAGTATTTATACCATTGGGATTGGTAAACAGTACAAATCGTGGCTTCACCAGAGAGTTTGTTGTGAAACATTTATCAGCATATATAAAGGAAGCATCTGTAGGCCCATTTTAAAAATGAGAAAACTGAGTCTCAATGAAGGGAAGCAACTTTCTTTTAGTTGCATGACATTGGACAAGAGCCAGTTCTAACTAGAAACACATCCTAGGCCCTTCCTACCAGCTCCCCAGGGGAGTAAGAAGCCCCTCTTAGCAACAAAAATGTTGCTGACCTAAAGGGCTCCTCCATCAACTAACGGCCAAACAAGGGCGCCTAAGTGCACTTGGTGTACGTACCACCACGGAAAGCAAGGAGTACAGAGCCCAGGCTGTGACATGAAGCCAACAAGAGAGGAGAGACACTGGAGTAGATCAGGGAATGGGTTGGAAAGTTACACAGGAAACCACAGCACTTTCTTAAGATCTCTTTACAAATATATGACGGACAGTGTGGACTCTAGAGGGAGTCCCTTGGTGCACTGCCAGTCCCTCGATCTCTTGAAGCATCAATTTTCCTCCAAGTAAAATGGGAGTAACAATGCCCACCTCACAAGATAGTTGTGAGGAACAGCATTATCTCCTTTATTTATACAAAACAACCTGGCTTGGGATCTAGCATGTATTAGATATTTGATACATTTTGGTACCTTTCTCCTGCAACCTCGTTATCAAATGCAGGACTTCTGACTCACCCTTATACAATAAAAATCCTAACCCCATGTGCACAGTGCTTTACAGTTTAAAAGACACTCATGGCCCAAGATGGCAGCCACCATGAAGAAGGTGGTTGCAGATGTCAGTCTTACAATACACAAATTAGCACGGAATACAAGTAGAATCATAGAACTAAATGAAGAAATAGAAGTAAAAAGAAATGACTCCAAAATTTAGAAGATGTTTGTGAGGATATCATGCTTGCAGATGACTGCTTAATGATACCTTATCAGACTGGTAGTGTTTTCATTAGCCATTCTTAGGAAGAAACACAAGAAATGTTAGCAGAAGCAAAGAAAAATTTGCAAGAAGAAACTGACACCTTAGAATCCAGAGTGGAATCAATTCGGCAGGTGTTAGCAGATTTGAAAAGTTCAGTTATATGCAAAATTTGGGAGTAACATAAACCTTGAAGGTGATGAAAGTTAAACATTTTATAAAACTTAAAAAATCTGTTTAATAAACTTGAATATTATTTAAAATTATAATTTCCTTTCTTCAAATGATACAGAAAGCAAAACTTTTTAAAATTTTTTCATTCATTTAATGGAAACTTGCCTACTTTCACGTCTTATTTATTTTATATTTTTAAAAGAAGACAGTATTCATCTATGTATTTTACATAACAATTATATCAGGCGTAAGGGTTTTATGTCATGTTATTACAATCAGTTAAGCAATAAAAAAAGACACTTGTCCACATGCATTCTCTCGCTGAACTCAAGTCTGTACAAAAGGCAGAGTACAGATCAGCACTATTTTATAGACAGGAGAAATGGAGGTTCAGTGAGGTAAATGGCACTTTGTCCAAGTGTGAAGGAGACAGGACTAGAACCCAGGTCCCCCAAACTTGGAACTTTGCCCTCCAAATTTTCTCTTATTTAAGGTTGCAAGAAGGCCTTTCCAAAGGCTTACTTGCTATCATTTATTTCATCCAATAAATTTAATGGCCTCTAGCTCTTGTCTCAGGGTGCTACAAGAGGGGCTCTCCTTGGAATGGGAGAAGATCAAGGCAACATAGGATGGGAACAATCTTTCCTATAGTTGAGGGAGCCACACTATTAGCTAGAAGCAATCAGCCAAGAACAGTGGACCAGTGACCTTGAGACAGTCCCTTCCTCTTAGGTCAGAGTATGACCAATTGTACTGGGTAGGTCTTGATCAGTTGTTTTCAACTTTATTGCTTTTTTCAGCAGCTTCATGCCTCTTCACTTTCCCAAACAGAAAATCACATGAAATTTCAAGATATAATGTACATAAAAGTAGAACTGTTCTGGTCAAAGGAAGGCTACCCCAAGCAGCTTGGCCAAATACAGTTTGCCAACCACTGGACCAGCAGCTTGAGAGAGGGAGGGAGCTTCATTTCTAACCTTGCAAAATTCTACTCAACTCTGCCACTGATTCCTTAGAGGACTTAAAGACTCCCTGGGGCTCAGTTTCCTATCTGTGGTATGAGATGGTTGGACCAGTTGGTGCCTAAAAGTACTTTTTTGCCTTGTGGTCCTAGGAAAAGGGAGCCCAGCAATCCCTGTTGGTGGAGAACTGTAAAGAGAGACTAAGAAGAACAAAGCCTCATCCCTATGCCCCAGAGAGCCCCTATGCCTCTGATGACTCTGAACTTAACTCTACAGTCAGTTCCTCAAGCACTGGCAGCTGGGAGGGTGGGCAGACAGGCAGGAAGGCGGGCGCCCCACCCTCCCTTGCACAGGAAGCTAGCTACATCCTCTTTTCCCCACCCCAGGCAGCACATCTCCAAAGGTCCCCAGCAGAAGTAGTGGGGGCAGGGAAAAGAAGAGGACGGGGCCAAAAGCAAACTGAATATTCAAATCACCTCAGTGTGCTAGAGAGCCATCTGTAGGGAGGGGACTGACAAGGGCCTGGGAAGAAGCAACAAAGCAACCACATTCTCTACTGGAGCCCAGCTCCCTCGACAAAACCTTGCCAAAATGGCCTATGGTTACAGAGTCACAAGGCATGGGCTGGTACAGCAGGCTGCCTGAGCCCACCCACTCCTTGCCACTGAGTGTTTCCAGCCTGAAGAGCTGGTCCTCACTCATAGGTGTTTACAGTTCTTTCTTAGAGTAAGAACACAGACATGTCATGGGTGGGTGGGTTGTAGGTGGGTGGGTGGGTGTACACATGAATTAACACTTGAGAACAGAAGGGCTCTTCATGCCTCTCAAAGCCAAGGAGGCAGGCATCAACCCACATGGCCACACTACCAGCCCACTTTCCCGCGCCCACCCCCATACCCTGTGACTGGGGCCCAGCCCTCCCCACATCCTGTTCTCAGAGAACATGTGGCTGCCTGGGGAAAGATAATGTCATTACCACACTTCCCCTCCATGGAGGAGGCTTTGGTTGACTAGGGAGGGAGTTGGAGTAATCTGCTTGATCAAGCTGAAAAATCTGCGGTAACCTCCCACTTTCACAGAAAAGGACAGGAAGGGTGACCAGCTAACCATGGGGGCATCTTCCACACTGGAGGATCCATGTCTACAGAAAGATGGTGATGGTCCAAAGTACTTCTGGAAAAATGAATTTTCTGAGGAAACACAAATTGGCAACTTCTATATTTGGAAACAAAGAAAGCATGCCAATGCTCTTCCTCGATCAATGAACCAGAAGATGCCAAGCTACAGTAAATTTTTTAAAAGGATCCCAAATATCACTGAAGTTTCACTACACATGGATTTTAGGTGCCAGTATCAACATTTCTGCTAAAGCAATGTGATTTGTATAGGGTCTTAATGGGCCTAGAGTGCTTTGGCCACTGGGTAAAAGAAAATGACTTCAGGCCAATAGGAACAGTTCTCCCAACAAGATCAGAGGAAGAAATGGAGAGAGGATACCAGTCTGAGCCCACTCATTGTTCAATTTCCCTTCACTCCTCTCTAACCCGCTGACACCCTGACTCCTCTTTGTCTTCCCTTCCCAGACTATAAGTAGCAAAGAATGTGGCTGAACATTCCATCTGAATGTTCAGGGAGGGCCTCCTCATTCATACCGGGTGAGAAATCAGAAGGCAGATACCATTCCACAGCGCTGCCTCACTAAGTGCAGACCTTCAGTGAGTATAATACCAGGTGAGGTTTATATGGGAGAACTTGGTCAATTACCCCTAAACAAATCATCCCCAGTCCCAACCAGCCTGCTGCTTTCTTACACCTAATCTTGCAGCCCAACCTAACTCTAGCATTCATCAAGGAACAAGATTTATCCTTATGGAAACACCAACTCTTAGCACCCATTTCCAGTGGATGTGTTAAAGGCTGAAAAGTGTCATCTGGTGTCATACCTGCCCTAGGGTACCTCTGTTTGTAGCCACAGTCTTCACTTTTGTTATAGTCACCTTCCTGAAAGCAGAGTTATAAAGAGCCCAAGTAATGCCCTTGAGTTCTGTGCATCTATGACTGTTTTAGAAAAGTTTTAGGGAACAGTGAAGGGAGCAGTCAGTCACAGAACAGAGACATGACATCCAGCTTATTACTTATGGTTCCTACTCAGTTAACATAACTTCTCTAAAAGTTAGTGGCTTTGTATTTTTTGAGTTGATAAAGCCACATCTTGCCCTCCAAACCACAAGCTCAGCTACTAATTTACTAAGACCAGTAGAAACTGTTTAACTTTATCCAACCAACAATACCAGGGTTTTTAGCACCCCTACCACCAGAAACTTCCAAATTTTGTACCCCCTAATGCTAAGGTGAGCATGCATGAAACCACTTACTCCAAACACATACACACATCAGAGTTCTTCAGGTAGAGTAAGAAGCACTCCTACCCTAACTTTGGTTTACTTTCTTTAGATAGCAGCAGGGAAAAGGTCCACTACAATCTCTACAGAAATTACCCAGCAGCCTCCCAGGCAATAGATGATGTTCCATAATCCAAACTGAGCCCAAAACTTTACCTATAATTCTAATAAGGCCTAGAAAAGTAAAAAGGGCCAACTCTTACTTACCTTGGGTGTTTCAGAAAGGACCTCCACTCCCGACAGTCACATATATACACATGCTCATTCCACACACCACTAAGTTATTAGACACCCAGCATGGGCCAAGCCATGAGATGATGATTCTAAAGTTTGCACATGTACATATGTGAAAGTAAATGAGCAAGCATGTGAGAGTATTTCTTGTAGGGGAGGGGTTGCAAGTAAATGAGGAATTACCATGTTGGACAGGGCTTCTCAGGTGGCTCATTGGTAAAGAATCCACCTGCCAGTGCAGGAGACACAGGAGATGTGGGTTCGATGCCTGGGTTGGGAAGATGGGCTAGAGGAGGAAATGGCAACCCACTCCAGTATTCTTGCCTGGAAAGTCCCATGGACAGAGAAGCTTGGCGGGCTACACTCCATGGCGTCACAAAGAGTCAGACATGACAGTGACTGAGTATGAGTATGTACCACATACTCTGTACAGCAAGAGCAGTGAGAGAAGTAATCACAGGGAACTGTGGAAACATAAAGGGGACCCAGGCTATAATGTAGAAGGCAGAAGAGCAGGTTTCTGGAGAAAGAGCAGACCAGTCCTGAATGATAAAAATATTTTCATAGGGAAAATATTTTAAAGGAAAAGGGAAGCTCAAGGTATTCCAGGTAGACAAATAGCCTGTACAAGGACACAGAGGAAAGAAACACGATGTAGGCCCTTCAAATGCCACAGGAAAATTTCCAATTTGTGAAATCCCTCCCAAAAGTACAAAGTTAAGGGTCAAGACCTCTTTGCCCAGCTCCCCGGCCTTCTTGCCAGAAACTATCAGAAGAGAATACACTAGAGACCTTTCCACAGTACTGAACAGCAGTTCATCAGAT
Organism: Cephalophus harveyi; assembly: GCA_006410635.1. NCBI lineage: Eukaryota > Metazoa > Chordata > Mammalia > Artiodactyla > Bovidae > Cephalophus > Cephalophus harveyi. Next base: position 90,779 of record SJYT01007449.1, on the reverse strand, counting down.
GTGGGGAGGGGTGTGCCACAAGAAGAGACAGAAAACCCTGAAGACAAAGCTAGACAAGAGGGCCTAATATACAAGATATATGTTGGAAGCTGGCTTTTTTTCCCGCACAGTCCCACTAAGGTACCAGCTTAGCTTAATGAGACTCCCTACCCTAGCTTCCACAAACCTCAGGGGAACCACACTCCAGATCTTGAGAGATACCATGACAACCCACTTTCAGTCCACATAGAAAGCCTGTCTACTCACAGGCATATCTGGAAGGGTGACCAGACTAAGACCTCCCCCTGTACCTTACCACACACACACACACACACACAGGAAGTGAAAGCTACCAGCACAGCAAGGGCTGGGGTGGGCCTCAGCTATGGCTGCCTGGCTTCTGCAAAGGGGCAGGGACCCACAAACTGTTTTGCCTTCTTGAGTAAGGGTTCCTCTAACCATTTTCCCCTCTGCACATTCTCTCTTTTACCCATCCCACAACCATCCTATCTAACCTGGGTCTCATAATACCTCTTCTCCTTTACCCTACTCCCTCATATTGGAACTTTCAAGGCTCCCCAGAGCTGGGGTTCTTTGCAGAGCAAAAGATATACCCACATAAATTCTTATACTGTTTCCCCTCAACAGGCTGCAGTGAAAGATAGTACAATGCAGGGAGCACATTTACAATTAGAGGAAAAGCCTAAACTAGGGTCCTAAAATTATTTTATCTCAAATACTTAAAGAGAGTAAAATACAATGAAATAAATTAAGAGAAATAGGGCTTTTATCAAGCACCTTCAATATGCCAGACATCCTGCATGAGCTCTTTTCTCTTTCCTAAATTCCAAGGAAGTGGGTATCATTTTTATCTCCATTTTAAAGATGAAAGACTTCCTTGGTGGTACAGTGGCTAAAAATGCAAGGGACATGGGTTTGATCCCAGGTCCAGGAAGATTTCACTTGCCACAGAGCAACTAAGCCCATGGGCCACAACTACTGAGCCTGGGCTCTAGAGCCCACGTGCTGCAACTACTGAAGCCTACGCACCTAGAGCTTGTGCTCCACAACAACAGAAGCCACTGCAATGAGAAACCCGTGCATCCCATTTGTCCCAATAAGAGAAAACCCCTGAACAGCAATGAAGATCCATCACAACCAAAAATAAATAAATAAAATTATTTTTAAAATAAAGATGGAAAACTAAAATTCAGAAGGCTAAATACCTTACTCAAGGTCATGCAGCTATAAATAATGGTTGAAAATATTTCTACACAATTAGCACACTTAATTTATCTTATGGTTACTATCTTCCTTTTTCAAGTCACCTTGAACAATACTGACCAGATAACCTCCCAAAGAAGTCATGAGAAAAACATGAGGCAACTCTACTTGGAATGCTCACCATTAACTGTCACCTTAAAACCATTTAAGCTAACCTCATTCACTGACTATTCACAAATATGCTCTAGTCCCTAAGAGTCAGAACATCTTTACACATTCCACAAGTCTTCTATACTGTTGGGTAGAGGTATAGGGCTTTGGGACAGAAGGGAAGGAGAGAGGAGGAACAGCCCTGGTTACCCCTCAGGAAGCTCAATGGTTGAGCTGTCCAGGTCTAAAGGAGCATAGACAGGAGAACTACAATTCTAGGTGTGTTTGGAGAAGGGTAGGGGCAGCAAAAGAGAGAAGAGAAAACACTCTAAAGCAGACCTGGTGCAACACCTTATAATCCTGACTTTCCAAGAGAATGACTCAGCCTTGGCACCATACTCTCTCCATTCCCAGGCACTTGGCAAGAATGGGCATGGGTGCCCAAACAGACATGTACCCACATAAACACACAACAGTTAACAAAATGCAAACCTCCAGAACGCTAGATGTAAGGGGTCCAGATGGAGCTTAGAATGCCTCCCTGTCTGAATAAGAGCTACACTCTGATATCACCCCTACAACAGATAGTCTCAGTATCTTGCTCTAAAAGTACCCAGGATTCCTTCTGTTCAGGCATAGTCTGGAAAGAACACAAAGGAGGCACCTTCTCAAAAAGTTATGTTTGATTTTAGGCTAAGTAGCCAGGGATGAAGTGTGGGGGAGAGAAGCAGGAAGAGTTAGCCCCAGCTCCAGAATCCCCTGTCGTATTCAACTTTGGACTTTTGTGATTTTGTTTTCAAATCTCTGTAATTACCATCAACAGGAGCTGCTTACTTATAAGATTTAGGGCCATCTGAGATGAAAAGCTAAGTCTTTCAAGGAAGAAAGAGGTTGAGGAGAGCATCATTTGTCAGGTTCTTTCTCCTCCAAGAAGAATACAATCCTAATTCTAACCCCTAGTGACTAAAACACCAAGTATACACCAGAAGGAGATACAGTGGTTTTGTTAGTTAGCATCCAACACAGAAGAGGCTAGCTACAAACATCTCAGTCATAAATCAAGAGAGCCAAAGGCCTACCATGTGCTTGGCTCAAGAAAGAGAAACTATGAGTTTGTAAGAAATTGGTGTATAATAAGTTGGTAGTATAAAGTACCACGGGTTGGCAAATTGTTTCTATGGACCACATATGGTCTCTGTTGCATAGTCCTCTTTTTTTCTCTTTAACAATGCTTTTAAAATGTGAAGCCTATTCTTAAAAAAATCAGGCCTTACAGACAAGTTTGCTAATTGCTAGACTAGACTAGTAACTCCATTCACTATCTGCAAGACCTCAAACCTGAACCAATAGCTCCTTCACATTCTACTTTCCATAGAAGATGGGCAACAAGAGTCTTATCTGAAAATTAACCAAAGAAAACTGGACCAGATCATCATACACAGTAGCCTATTCCCTTCCTAAGTAAGGGTATTGGTGGGGAGGGGAGATAATAAGCTTAGACTACTAACCATCTATTTCTGAAAGGCTCATTCACATACCAGAAGGGCCCTGTGCCAAGCTGAACCCCCTCAATAACAGGCCCCAGACCAGGGGCTGAGTAAGTGATAGCTTGATCCCTAGGCCTCTGGCTCAAACATCTGGTCTTGAAGAGCAAGAGGCATGTATGACGAAAGAAGAAGGAGACTTTCCCAGCCAGCCTATTAAGGGCTCAAGGAACAAAGGGACATATGTGGCTTGCTTCCCTCCCTATCCCCTTAGAAAACATTTGGAGAACAAAAGGAAATCAAGTTGGAGCTGCCAAACTCAGTGGGAGGGAAAGCTAAGAATGAAACTAATGCTACCACAAAACTCCAAGGATAAAGACCTCCATTAGTGGCCAACATTGCAAACAAGGCTTTCTCCTCTGGACGTCTAGGTAGCACTAGGGTCCAGTTAGCACTTCTCTCACAAGGAAGTGGTAAAAAGAAACCATTCAGGAATGTCCACCTTCTAACCTCCCACTCCATGCCCTGACTCCTCATATTTGCCCTCCCATAGGAAAACAAACAAACAAACATATATTTGAAAGTATGTGTACCCTAAAAGTCAACTAATACTAAGAACTGTGGGCTTTTGGATACAAGGGATGCCACTGACAGCCAATGTTCAGATATAGCCCTTTCCTCTTCACTAGCTTTCAGATTCTTCCCCCAGGAAATAGAAGGTTTCCAGAGAAACTAGCCTGACTCAAGGGAGGGAACAGGAGAAGGAATGCCTTCAAATCAATTCAGCAGCTACTGACCACCTGCAAAGTGTGGGGCAGGGCACTACAGAATATGGAGATTAAGAGAATACAGAGATTCCAACAATCTCTGAGAATACCCAGAATACAGAGCTTATAACAAGCCCCTATTTCAAAGGGTTCCTCATCTAGTAGTGAAAAAATGTAATGAGTAGATCCCTCAGAATGCAGTGTGTGCTATATTTACCCAAAAGCTCCCAGTCACCATTCTCTTCAAATCAAAAGTTTCTTTGGAGGCTGGGGCAGGGAGGAAAGAAACCAAGATATCCTCCAAGTGCTGCCTTGTAGCACTAAGTACCTTCATGTGCTCCTGGAGAGACTAGGAACAAAGTCCTATTTCCTATCATAGAAGAAATGTATTCTTTAATTGAGATACCACATACAAAACAATGGAAAATAATAAAAGACCAGACTGTGATATGGTGCCAGGGCTTATGACAGAGCTTGGTATACTCTGAAAGTATAGGAGCAGCAAGGACTGGGACCCAGTCACATGAAGGCTATCCAGCTTAAGCAGGAAGTGAAGAATCAGCAGTCTTCAGTTCCAAAGCACTTTACCTTGGACACAGGGCAGGGTCCCAGCCCAGCACTTCTATTTGTAACTGAGGAATGAGGTCACCACGTCCTTGGGCTCTTACTCACCAACTCTCTGTAATGTTCCCACTAACTGAATGCCTTGGTGCCCACAGCATTACTCACTTTCCATCCTGCCCTATCCTTTCTCCCACACCAGTATGCACATGCCCAGACACTGAATTTGAGCTCTAAAGAGAGCTAGTTACCTCCCTGGGGTCCAGTTAGTTTTTTGAACCTCACCCCTTGCTCTAGTACTTGGAGCAGGTGGCATGGTGCATAACTCCCATCTCGTCCAGGCCCCAAAACCAAGTTTAGAGGATGCCTGAATGAGCTGTCTGGGTCACCTCTACTTCCAGCTACAAATGAAGTGGAAAGAGCAGCCTAGACAGTCTCAGCTCAGCTCAGCTATATTCATACTGTGTGGGCACCGGTATGGACCTCCATTTCTCAGGCTCAGTTTTCTCAGATGTAACATGGAGAGGCTTCAGAATTAGAATATCCTAGGGGAGCTCTTAAAAAAAATACTGATGGCCAAAGCCCTAAGCCAAGACCTGAGTTTACAACATGCCTGGCCAAGACCAACTAACTGTATAGGCAAGCTGGACTTTCCCACTGGATCAGAACGCTGGTTCCATGAAGAACTCAACACTCTACTATAAGGAAGGCAGCCCTAACAGTTAAACTCCACCTTCATTCTAGCCCTTAGGGCCACTAGGGTCATGAGTTCAAATTTCCCACTTTTCCTAACCTTGCTTCAAATCCACAAAGAAAAAAAAAAAAAACTAAAATGTATCAACACTAGCAAATTCAACGTCACATGCTTTGACATTAAGCAAGCATTATCAATTTTCCTTCTTTTGAAGGATCAGCCCTATCTGCCATTACAAAACGGGTTTTTCCATTTGCCGCCAAGAACCTCACACTACACAATGGGGATGGTGACAAAGGAAAGCTGTTTCCACAGCCTTTGACTGCTCTAGTGACATATTTCCTAGTGACAGTGTCACATTCCTGAGGGCTTACCAACTACTTGGGACCAGGAACTACACTAAACTGTCTACCCCATGATATCATCCTACTGCCTGTTTCTGATGGGCTCCCCAAGAACTACCTTTCCAGAGCACCTCTTCCCTCCTTACCCAGATCAGGCCATGTCTGATTTCTGCCACCCTTGCCTGTCTAACCCTCCACCCAATTATATACTCCATAAGATTTCCAAAGCCTTTCTATGAAGGTTTCTCCTCTAAAGCCAGGTGTAGCTGATTACTCTCAACCTTTCAGAGCTAGGAGAACTGCCATTTGGACCAGTATCACACAGAATGAGAGCATATCTAATATTGTGTGCCACAAACCCCCTACCCAAGGTGGAGCAGTCCAGGAGCAATTACTGAGGGAATGTAACATCTCTGAATATATTACAACCTTTCAGAGCAGGAATGGCCCTCAGACATTAGCCAAACCAATTCTTTGTAGAATACACCATGGTCCAAAAAGGGCAAAGGCCTGGCCAAGATTGCTCTGGGAAGCTAGCAGCAGAGTTCAGACTAAACTCCAGTTCTTCAACTCCAGAAGAGTGCTCTTTTCACAATTTCCCAATACATCTTCCACTCAACAAGTTGGACCAATGCTTGTGTTCCCACCAAGGTCCAAACAAGACCCTATGTTAGCTAGGCCTAAGCAATCCTCAAACAATTCTCACTTCCTAACAAGCAACATCTATGCGTCCAGGAGCAAAGCAAAGTCATGTAAATTATTGGCCCAATCAGCTGGAAAGCTCGACCAGCCCTGAAGACAGTGGGCTGACATCAGCAAGAAGGGTGAAAGAAAGTCAGCTGCAAAACAAGTGTCAGGCCAGGCCCCAAGCAGGCAGAACATGAACAAATATGACAGGTGGACATCCACTCAGAGACCCCAACTACTGTAATTCTCTCTAAATTTTATTCTTTACTCATGATATTTTTTGTTGTTGTTGTTTAGTCACTAAGTCATGCCTGACTCTTTTGCAACCCCATGGACTGTAGCCCGCCAGGCTCCTCTGTCCATGGGATTCTCCAGACAAGAATACTGGAGTGGGTTGCCATGTCCTCCTTCAGGGGATCTTCCTGACCCAGGAATCGAACCCACATCTCTTGCGTCTCCTGCATTAGTGGGCAGATTCTTTACCACTGAGCCACCAAGGAAGCCCCATGATATTTTAGGAGAGACTAAAGGGAGTTTAGCAACTATTAGAACAGGGAAAGGGCCTAATTTAAAGCTGCAACTTCTTTTCTAACCTCAGAACTCTGGCTTAATCATGACTACGGCTTAAGTCCAGGCCTTTATGAAACAATACTCATTTCCCTGTTCTACGCCCTCTACACCATGCAGTCTAAAGTCAAAGTATTCTGTCTCCCACTCAAGTCATGTTTCCCTTATTTATTATCTGAGCGCTTTCTGCAGTCACTTAACCTCTCTGAGCCTCAGTTTCCCCATACAAAAAGCAGGGTTAATAATTCCTAACTTGCTAACTGGAGAAAGTTAATGAGTATCAAATGACATAATGAGTATCAAATGACATAATAATTATAGTGGTAAAAAAATAATTATAGTGGTAAAAATGGTTTTGGCAACAACAATGCAGATCACAAATGTAAATAATTATCAGCATTTGGGTTAGGGGCTTTCATTCTTTTGGTCCATATATGGACTTAGTATAGCTAGGAACATTGAAAAGTAATTTCAGAACAATGCCAGCCAACCTATAAAGGAATTCCTTCAATTCATATCTGAAAAGGCTGTTTTAAACAGGGAACTACTTGGAAAGCAGACAGCTACTCCTTAAACTCAGCAGTAGCGATCTAACCACTTTACTTTAAGAATTTTTTTGGAAATATTTACATAACTATGTCTTGTTTGGACTATTACAAAAGCCAAGGGAGTTTGCATTCTCTGGGCTCATATGGCTTAGGTCAGGCAGTCCACACATAGCTAGGAGAAGAATGTTTTTGTTATGGATAGTTGAGATTTGATTATATGGCAATATGTCATTGGTCCCAAATGGTCTATAAATGATCTGTTTTACAGAAGTGAAGTTTTCCTGATAACTGAGGCTTACTCTTTTAAGGATCAGAACCATTCTTAATGGTGAAGTGAAAGTCTTTTATCCATTGAACACATTTTACTGCCTTTGTCAACAGAGGGTGTAAAAATACAATTTATGCTTCTCTGAGCACCTGAATCCTATATGCTTACTTTTCTACAGAACTAACATTCATGGGCTTTTAAATGTTATCCAAGTTTTCCATCAACACTGAAGATTATCATCTCTACTTTATCAATGAAGAATGATAGGTTCAAAGAGGTTAAGGGACTTCCAAAAGGTCACATAACCAATAAATGTTGAAAACACAGATCTTCCTACAAGTCTGGAGTACAACAAATGCCTAAAGATACTTTGGATCCAAGCCTTCTTAAGTAGCCCAAGAAATTATTAAAAATGTCATTCCCTTTCCCTTTTTAGAATATGACCTCAGACACTTGCTCTCCCTGCCCCATGAGGATTCAGAAAGCTCCAATCGCTCAATTTGCAGGCAGCTTCCTGTTTGTCTAAAGGGGAAGACAATAATGCCTGCAGTGGCCTATAGTAGGCCTGGTCTAGTCAAGGTCAACCTCTGATGGCGGAGCCTCCACGATTGAAAGCTGGGCAAGCATAAGCTCTATTCCACCCACTGTGAAAGTTTGGGAACTAAGAAGACAAGAGAAGGGTGGGGCATGTTATGTTCAGTTCAGTTCAGTTCAGTCGGTCAGCCGTGTCCAACTCTTTGCCACCCCATGAATCGCAGGACGCCAGGCCTCCCTGTCCATCACCAACTCCCAGAGTTCACTCAAACTTATGTCCATTGAGTCAGTGATGCCATCCAGCCATCTCATCCTCGGTC
>SJYT01007449.1:64237-80687 GCA_006410635.1 Cephalophus harveyi | reverse complement strand
CTTCAGCAATACGTGAACTGTGAACTCCTTGATGTTCAAGCTGGTTTTAGAAAAGGCAGAGGAACCGAGATCAAATTGCGAACATCTGCTGGATCATGGAAAAAGCAAGAGAGTTCCAGAAAAACATCTATTTCTGCTTTATTGACTATGCCAAAGCTTTTGACTGTGTGGATCACAATACACTGTGAAAAATTCTGAAAGAGATGGGAATACCAGACCACCTGACCTGCCTCTTGAGAAACCTGTATGCAGGTCAGGAAGCAACAGTTAGAACTGGACATGGAACAACAGACTGGTTCCAAATCATGAAAGGAGTACATCAAGGCTGTTTATTGTCACCCTGCTAATTTAACTTATATGCAGAGTATATCATGAGAAACGGTGGGCTGGAGGAAGCACAAGCTGAAATCAAGATTGCCAGGAGAAATATCAATAACTTCAGATATTCAGAGGATACCACCCTTATGGCAGAAAGTGAAGAAAAACTAAAGAGCCTCTTGATGAAAGTGAAAGAGGAGAGTGAACAAGTTGGCTTAAAGCTCAACATCCAGAAAACTAAGATCATGGCATCCAGTCCCATCACTTCATGGCAAATAGATGGGGAAACAGTGGAAACAGTGGCTGACTTTATTTTTCTGGGCTCCAAAATCACTGTAGATGGTGATTGCAGCCATGAAATTAAAAGACACTTACTCCTTGGAAGGAAAGTTATGACCAACTTAGATAGCATATTAAAAAGCAGAGACATTACTTTGTCAACAAAGGTCCGTCTAGTCAAGGCTATGGTTTTTCCAGTGGTCATGTATGGATGTGAGAGTTGGACTGTAAAGAAAGCTGAGTGCTGAAGAATTGATGCTTTTGAACTGTGGTGTTGGAGAAGACTCTTGTGAGTCCCTTGGACTGCAAGGAAATCCAACCAGTCCATCCTAAAGGAGATCAGTACTGGGTGTTCATTGGAAGGACTTATTTTGATTTTGAAGCTGAAACTCCAATACTTTGGCCACCTGATGTGAAGAGCTGACTCATTTGAAAAGACCCTGATGCTGAGAAAGATTGAGGGCCCGAGGAGAAGGGGATGACAGAGGATGAGATGGTTGGATGGCATCACTGACTCAATGGACATGGGTTTGGGTGGACTCCGGGAGTTGGGATGGACAAGGAGGCCGGGTGTGCTCCTGTTCATGGGGTCGCAAAGAGTCGGACATGACTGAGCAACTGAAGTGAACTGAACAGTTGACCCTGAACAACATGGCTTTGAACTGGTCCAGTTAATAAGCATATTTTTTTTCAATAAATACATACTACAGTACTGCACAATCTATGGTTGGCTGAACCTGTGGTTGGTTGTTGAATATGTCAATGTAGAACCAATGATATTGAGGGCCAACTGTAGAGTTAAAAGGAGAATTTCAACTGGCAGTACATGGGTGGGGCAGGGGGGTGCCCTGACCTCCCTATTGTTCGAAGGTCAAATATATTTATTTACATTTCAAAAATCACTCTTTCTCAACTCTTCAATTAGATGCATCAGCTATAGGAGAACACTCTGCAAAATCCTAATTTGCTGCCACCTAGACAAGATCCCTGGTAAATATGAGAAGAGCAGATTCTAATCCAACTTCACTATTCTTCTCTGGGGAAGACTGCAAAGCATATGAACACCAACAAAGTGTGTGTGTGTGTGTGCGTGCATGCACGCACACACACACACACACACACACACACACAGAGCTTCTTTCCTCAACCCCAGATAGCTACAGCAGCCCAGAATAGGCCTGAGGAACAGGGTTCTCAGTCATGTACTGTTTGGAATTAAACTACTCCAAATTGGCAAAACCACATAAAAGGGAGAGGGGCTACTTTAAGCACAGGGAAGTGGTTTACCCTACTATTCCCAGGCAAATCTGAGGTTCCTAATATCATATCACAGATCAGTGACAAAGTTATAGATAAGAAGTGGATTTATTTAAAGAAAAACACACTCCACAGACAAAGAATGAGCCATCTCAGAAAGCAAGAGAGTCCTGAAATATGGCAGTTTGTTTTTACACATTGGGTTATTTCTTAGGCTACTAAGTAGGAGGATTATTATCCCAATTATTTTGGGGAAGGGGTGGGGATTTCCAGGAATTGGGCCACTGCTGACTTTTTGGCCTTTTATGCTGAGCCTCAGAACTGTCAGATTTTATTTTCTTGGGGCCCCAAAAATCACTGCAGATGGTGACTGCAGCCATGAAATTAAAAGACACTTGCCCCTTGGAAGAAAAGCTATGACAAACATAGATAGCATATTAAAAAGCAGAAACATTATTTTGCCATCAAAGGTCCACATAGTCAAAGCTATGATTTTTCAGTAGTCATGTATGGATGTGAGAGTTGGACCATAAAGAATGCTGAATGCTGAAGAATTGATGCTTTTGAGCTGTAGTGTTGGGGAAGACTCTTGGACTGCAAAGAGATCAAACCAGTCAATCCTAAAGGAAATCATCCCTGATGATTATTCATTAGAAAGACTGCAAGGAGATCAAACCAGTCAATCCTGAAGGAAATCATCCCTAATGAATATTCATTAGAAAGATTGATGCTGAAGCTCCAATACTTTGGCCACCTGAGGCGAAGAGCAAACTCATTAGAAAAGATCCTGATGCTGGGAAAAATTGAGGGCAGGAGGAGAAGGGGACAACAGAGGACAAGATGGTTGGATGGCATCACTAACTCAATGGACATGAGTTTGCCCAAGCTCTGGGAGATGGTGAAGGGCAGGGAAACCTGGCATGCTGCTCTCTATGGGGCCGAAAGAATTGGACACGACTGAGACTGAACAACAACAACAGAACTGTCATGTTGTTGGATGTGTCATTTAGCATGCTAACATATTACAATGAGTAATGATGACACTCAAGATCTACTGGAAAGCAAGTCTTCCGCCATCCTGGACCTAGTTGGTTCTGACCAGTTTTTGTCATGTCCTAGGATGAGATGGCAGGATGGCATCACCGACTCGATGGACATGAGTTTGAGTGAACTCCAGGAGTTGGTGATGGACAGGGAGGCCTGGCGTGCTGCAGTTCATGGGGTCGCAAAGAGTTGGACACGATTGAGTGACTGAACTGAACTGAACTGTTGACTATATCATTCTTTTATATATTGTGCCCTTCCACCTTCTCTCTTGTTTCACTACCACCAATCACTCCACGAAGATAACTTAAGCATGGGTGAAATCACAGCAATCTCTAAAAGTGGGGCCTACAGAGCTTGAAAAGGGGAACAGCTATCATCATTTTATTCTTTATCCCAACAAAAGCATCCACAACTCTTACCTTCTCCAGAAATCCTTCTCTCTCAGGTCTCAGGTAGGAAGACCCTTACAGTGTTCTCTTTATTTTCCATTCAATGAAGAATATAAGTCCTTTTCATATGTGAAAAACTTTTAAATGCTTTTAAGTGTTCTACTCACTTGATAAATCGATTATTAATGAGCCCACACAGATGCTAAAGTCTGATTTGATATGAAAAGTTGCACACCATGTGGTAAGTTTAAAAAACAAGTAGTTGAACAGTATGGATTTGTATTGTGTATATATTTAAAGTTCTATGTGTATAAATGCATTTAAAAAGGAGTCTAAGTTCACATTAACTAACTAGTTCACACAAATGTTGGTTATCTCTAGAGAATAGTCAGGGCAGAAAACAGGAGATTTTAAATTTTTCAGTGCTAGTTTATTTCCACAGCAAATATGTATCAGTTTCATAATGAAAAAAAAAATCAAAAAGTGTAAAATAAAGTCTTATTTTATTTGTCTGCCCTACCAAAAAGCACAGATTGTGTCTGTTAATATTCTTCATACAGTGTCTAGCTCAGATGGAAAAAGTCCTTTAAAGACTAGATGACACTCAAAGGCTCTTGCTATTTTAGGCCACCCAATCCTATACCTATTTAGGCCTACTCCTATATCTCTCAAATGCTGGCCATACTCCTCTTTCAGGGAATGTGTGGGAGAACAAGTATCTCCTATTGCTCCTCAAATTAGCCTACCTTTACTAAAACAGAAAAGCCTACCTTTTACCAAATCTGAAAAGATGGGTAGTCTGGGACCTAAGGCAGCCTGGATGATGGTGGCAGTAGTGTTGACAACAGGAACAACAGCAGAATACAGCTGCTGGGTGCCCCAGCATGATGATCTATAGCATTTCTCTGCTCTCCTCCCAGAACTATGTCTGGCCCTACCCATCTCTTAGCAGAGAAACCAACTCAATCCTTAAACCTCAGGAGCACAAACTTCTCAGGATTAGATTAACCAATGCAGTCCTGCCTGCTGGCCATGCCACAATGAGCAGTTGTTGTTGTTCAGTTGCTCAGTCATGTCCAACTCTTGTGACCCCATGGACTACAGCACGCCAGGTTTCCCTGTCCTTCAACATCTCCCAGAGCTTGCTCAAACTCATGTCCATCGAGTCAGTGATGCCATGCAACCATCTTGCTCTCTGTTGTCCACTTCTCCTGCTTTCAATCTTTCCCAGCATCAGGGCCTTTTCTAATGAGTCAGCTCTTTCCTGACAGAGAGTGGCCACCACTTTCATCAGGTGGCCAAAGAACTGGAGCTTCAGCTTCAGTCCTTCAGAAGAATATTCAGGATTAATTTCTTTTAGGATTGACTGGTTTGATCTCCTTGTAGTCCAAGGGACTCTCAAGAGTCTTCTCCAACACCACAGTTAAAAAGCATCAATTCTTTGGCACTCAGCCTTCTTTATGGTCCAACTATTACATCCATACCTCACTACTGGAAAAACCATAGCTTTGACCATAGGGACCACTGCTGGCAAAGTAATGTCTCTGCTTTTTAATATGCTATCTATGTTTGTCATAACTTTTCTTCCAAGGAGCAAGCGACTTTTAATTTCATGGCTGCAGTTACCATCTGCAGTGATTTTGGATGCCAAGAAAATAAAGTCTGTCACTGTCTCCATTGTTTCCCCATCTATTTGAAATGAAATGATAGGACCAGATGCCATGATCTTAGTTTTTCAAATGTTGAGTTTTAATCCAGCTTTTTCACTCTCCTCTTTCACTTTCATCAAGAAGCTCTTTAGTTCCTCTTGGACTTCTGCCATAAGGGTGCTGTCATGAGCAGTACACATAAAAAAAAGTAAAAAATTTAAAAAGCTGGGTAATTCTTGGTACTCTAGGGCCAAATTCTGAGTTGCTTCATAAAGACATATAAAAATGCTTATATAGCTACCTTTTCAGTTCAGTTCAGTCGCTCAGTCGTGTCCAACTTTGCGAACCCATGAATCGCAGCACACCAGGCCTTCCTATCCATCACTAACTCCCAGAGCTCACTCAGACTCATGACCATCAAGTCAGTGATGCCATCCAGCCATCTCACCCTCGGTCATCCCCTTCTCCTCCTGCCCCCAATCCCTCCCAGCATCAGAGTCTTTTTCAATGAGTCAACTCTTCGCATGAGGTGGCCAAAGTACTGGAGTTTCAGCTTTAGCATCATTCCTTCCAAAGAAATCCCAGGGCTGATCTCCTTCAGAATGGACTGGTTGGATCTCCTTGCAGTCCAAGGGACTCTCAAGAGTCTTCTCCAACACCACAGTTCAAAAGCATCAATTCTTCGGTGCTCAGCCTTCTTCACAGTCCAACTCTCACATCCATAGATGACTACTGGAAAAACCATAGCCTTGACTAGACGGACCTTAGTCGGCAAAGTAATGTCTCTGCTTTTGAATATGTTATCTAGGTTGGTCATAACTTTTCTTCCAAGGAGTAAGTGTCTTTTAATTTCATGGCTACCTGTTAGCCTCCACTAAAAACTTTGATTTAAATATTCTCCCTTGGTGTGAACACTACTGTATTGTGTGGAGACATGGCAAAAGGGAATGGAAATTAGTTATGAACAAGCTAGCCACTCACAGGTAAACAGGTTCTTCAAGGTACACAAAAGGGAAAAATTCCTCTCCATTTCTTGGCACTATTTAGCTCCATTCTGCCAGGGCCCAGCTAGGTTCTCATTAGGTAATTTCCAGTGGGCCCCTGAAACTGTTGTTTGGCTTTCTAGTAGACCTAAACAAAGGAGTCTGTGCAAGACAATTCCAATTTGACAATAGTAGCTATTAATGTATTTATTGAACAAATTATTCATGAGCTAAGCTGATAGAAGTGGGAGACAGAGGATGAAGTGGTTGAATGGCATCACCAACTCAACCGACATGAGTTTAAGCAAACTGCAGGAGATAATGAAGGACAAGGAAGGTGGGCATGCTGCAGTTCATGGGGTCACAAAGAGTCAGATTCAACTTAGCAACTTAACAACAACAAGCTGATAGAATGAAAAGAATATACTCCTGAGAGTCTTGGCTTAAAGACTGGCTTCTGCCCCTGACTCACTGCATGACCTTGAGCAAGTCTCTTCCCCTTGTTGTATTTTGTAGTTGACCAGCAGATCTTCCATAGGTTCAGGTAATGTGCTTCCTTTATAAAACATACAATTCTGTGGTGGATTCAGGGTTTTCAGATGGCCAGGACAGCTGGAAGGAGTCATGGGTAGTATGTGGTAAAAACAAAAACCACACTAGTTGGAAAAGAATCTCTATCCAAAGACCTTAAAGCTCTCCATGAGCTGTTTGCACAAAACAGGTGGGATGGGCAGGCCTCTGAAGAGCATATGAAGACATGAGTTCTGTCCTTCTAATAGTACTTGGCTGATTTGAGGCCAGAAGGCCTGAAAGGTGACCAGTTTTACTATAGCTTCTATAAATACTTACACTTCCAGCTGAAGAGATGTTAGAAGACCCTCTACTCTAGTACCACTCATTTGTTGCTGAAGAGAAGATGGTACCTCCCTCCCCGGCCACTTGTGGCCATTTTTGAGTAGGGTTGTGCTGGGGCCAATTGGAGCTATGTTGCCCAGGTAAGTAGGGAAATGGGACTTCCCTACATATATCCCACTAAAAGGATCAGGTTGTGGGGTACCTACGGGAATGCTTGCTCAGGGAAATTATAGCACCTGACATTATGGGCTCAGAAGCTTGTGAGTAACTACACAGAGAGAACATACACAGAGGCCAACTAGAACAAAAATTATGGGGTGCCCTAGCTCTACTCTTCCTCCCCTGTGTCCCATACCTCACAGAGCACCTCCAGATGCATTAGTGCCTGAATATTCACCCATAACCCTAAGGAGTAGGATGCTATTACTCTTTCCATTTTACAGATGGGAAACTAAGAATTGGAATGGTTTGAGAAGTTTGCACTGGTGGGTCAAGGTCAAACAGACTCTCTCTCAAGCCTCTCTTCCCTAAAGGTCTAATGTACCCTATCCTTCTCCAAGGTGTATTTTCTCTATTATTGGTGCCTAGAGTATGTTCTACCAGGTGCTCATCCAACACTGGATCCCTTGCTTATATTATTGCTGCATATATTACCCTTCTCCATGTCTGTCACTGACTATGTGCTCTCCAAAGGCCTGCCCATCCCTAACCATCTCTACCTAAACAACAGCTCCTTCTTGAGGCAAGAAGAGTTAGAAACTTTCAAATCCACCGTTTTGCTAAAGGAGACAGAATGGGAGCCCAGATGGCTGCAATACCACATGGTAAGTATCATAACAGAAATTCTTACAAAGTACAGTGGGCACACAGAAGACACTGTAACTAATACTACAGGGAGTATTAAAGCATCCAGTGGAGGTGTCAGAGTAGGTGGAGGTGAGGAAGATACACTTGACATTTCAAGTTGAAAGAAAAAAAATATGCTAAAGGTGAAAGATATAAGAGGTATGGCTTACTTGGGGAAATGATCCCACAAAGCTATAGCATAGTTAGTGTACATATGGGGACAAGTGGGACCTGAGTCTAGAGACAGAGCTATAATGTAGCCAGGTATCAAAGGGCTCTCCATATATACCACACTAAGGGTTTTAGATTTTCTCTTATTCACATTCACTGGAGTGATATAAATACTGGCAAATGCTGAGAGTAATTTAAATGCCCACCAAAAGGGGAATGGTTAGTACATTATGACATAGTCATTGGATGAAATTTTGTAAAGGTATTAAAAATTCTCATTTTTAAAAACTAAAGTGCATTTACCTAAGCTTTCAGTGATTTTTTATGTACAATATGATTATACCATGGAAAACTAAGGTACATATGTGAGATATGATGAGACACACACATAAATAATAATTGCTATGTTAAAATGGTGGATTTATAGACGATGTCTCCCTCTATTTTCTAAACTCTGTCATATGCCATGTTGGGTTTTACAAAAATGGGAAGTATAAAAATAAACATTCTTCTTCTATCTGATTTCTCTTTCCTTCTCACCATCTCTCTCCTCTATCAGCTTTCTTTCTCTCCCTCACCAACAGCGTTTCTAATCTACCACCTGCAACTGGAATCCTTAACGCATGGAAGGCTCCTAAGAAGGAAAGGCTGCCAGCAAGGTGGCTGCTCCAAGCAGCAAGCTCCTGCATGGGCCAGAGGCCAGTCCAGCTTAATGCTGGGGAAGAATCTTCCACCCAAAAGCATTGTCCAGTTTTACCCAACTAAGCCTTCTCTGCCCTAGGAACTTGTTCTCAAAGGAAAGAAGATAGACACAAAGAAGACTTCTATCTTGCCCTCACTTCAGAAGGTTCAGAGCAGGTGAAGAGTATGTTCATGGCCAACTCCTAGGTGGCTGAGATACAGCCTGGGATCCCTGATTTACAAGCAAGTACTGTAGAAAATAGGGCTTCCCTGGTGGCTCATTGGTAAAGAATCTGCCTGCAATTCAGGAGATGAAGGGGGCATGGGTTCGATCCCTGGGTCAAGAAGATTCCCTGAAGAAGGCCACAGCAACCTACTCCAGTATTCTTGTCTAGAGAATCCCACAGACAAAGGAGCCTGACGGGCAACAGTCCATGGGTCACAAAGAGTTGGACACGACTGAAGTGACTGAGCAGGCATGTACACACTGTACAAAATGTTACTAAGGAGGAAGAAGGATAAAAACAGATCCAGCCAAGGGTATACCATCTCCAGTGAACTTCTTATGCCTCATAAGCCCATCACTCCCTCACAGGAAATTCAGAGATCCCTCCCTTTTCATCTACAGATCTAAGACCACTGGAAGCCATATTCACAAAATGCAGTTGATAAGTTGAAGGCTGAACACTAGGCCTGTGGCAATCTCCCTCACTAGAAATTTCTCCCCTTCACTCCAACCAAGACCACATCATTTAGCTCTCCTGATCCAAGAGAAACAAAGGCATCAATGACTCAGACAGAAGAAGGGGAAGGGGAGCTTAGCAATTTTAGATGTAGCCAAAAGCAATTTCATAATCCTAAGGAGAGGGATGTTGTAGGGGAAGGGAGTACAGGAAGTCAAATTTCATTTGCATTTCAGTTTTGGTTTGTTTCTTGGTCTTCCCCTTCCCTACTGGAACAATGACCAATTCAAGGGTCTTCTATTCTTCTTGGAGTCACCAAGGACCCAAAATAGCCAGCGACTGTACTTTGCAGGCTGAACTCCAAGGCCCCACACCCATGGCTCTCAGTTAACAGTAGTCTCTCCAAGTCAGGATATTCAAGACAAGCTCTATCATAGGTTGATCCAATACATTTAAGCAAAGCTCAATGAAACAGAGAGGGCTACTTACACAATGATAGCTGGGAACAGGGTCGGGGAGAATGACATTCCCAATACTACTCTAAAGAAGAAAAAGCAGTTTCACCAAATAGTCTTTGTTCTTTGTCCTGTTACACTCTTTCCATGAACTTCTTATCATCTTCTTAAAGACTAGGCACAAGTAACCAGAATGTCAGAAAAAGCCAATGTTCTCATTTTACAGATAGGAAAACTAAGGCCCATAAAAGTGACTTGCCCAAGGTCAAACAGATTGAAACTAAAAACCATAAATTCTGATTCAGTCTGTTAGTCTTTTCAATGTACCATCTCTACTCAGAAGCATTTAAAAAAAAAAAAAAAAAACAGACAAGTGCTTGAAGCTGTGTCAAAAGTTCAGCTCTTCTAAGCTGGGGTGAGACAGCTCAGGACTGGAGATAAGACTAAGACGGATGTTGGACCCAGCCCACTCAGAAAAGCCAAGTGAGAAGCCTAGGCATACAGAAGGCACATATAAAGAATTTAGCAACTGAATGGTGTGATCACTCACCTAGAGCCAGACATTCTGGAATGTGAAATCAAGTGGCCCTTGGGAAGCATCACTATAAACATGACGTCGCAGGGAGGAAGCCTTTAGTCATTGGTTTCCTCTGGCAACTGGCCTAAGGCCAGGCAGCAAACTCCCAACCTTAGGAAAATGCCTGGGTTATGGCAGAGAGAAAGGCAACTAAATCTGAATTTTCCCTAGGCCCTCTTCAGGTCCTGCTGGAGCACCTCTCCAAGTAACAGAGATGTGTATAAGAGACAGCAAGTGGATGTGATGAACTTGCACTTGAGCTATTTCAAATCCTAAAAGATGAGGCTATGAAAGTGCTGCACTCAATATGTCAGCAAATTTGGAAAACTCATCAGTGGCCACAGGACTGGAAAAGGTCAGTTTTCATTCAAATTCCACAGAAAGGCAATGCCAAAGAATGTTCAAACTACCACACAATTGCACTCATCTCACACACTAGTAAAGTAAAGTAAGGCTCAAAATTCTCCAAGCCAGGCTTCAGTAGTACATGAACTTCCAGATGTTCAGGCTGGATTTAGAATAAGCAGAGGAGCCAGAGATCAAATTGCCAGCATCCATTGGATCAATGAACAAGCGAGAGAGTTCCAGAAAAACATCTATTTCTACTTTATTGACTATGCCAAAGCCTTTGACTGTGTGGATCACAATAAACTGAGGAAAACTCTTAAAGAGATGGGAATACCAGACCACCTGACCTGCCTCTTGAGAAATCTGTATGCAGGTCAGGAAGCAACAGTTAGAACTGGACATGGAACAACAGACTGGTTCCAAATCGGGAAAGGAGTACATCAAGGCTGTATATTGTCACCCTGCTTATTTAACTTATATGCAGAGTACATCATGAGAAAAGCTGGGCTGGAAGAAGCAGAAGCTGGAATCAATATCAATAACCTCAGATATGCAGATGACACCACACTTATGGCAGAAAGTGAAGAAGAACTAAAGAGCCTCTTGATTAAAGTGAAAGAGGAGAGTAAAAAAGTTGCCTTAAAACTCAGCATTCAGAAAACTAAGATCATGGCATCCAGTCCCATCACTTCATAGCAAATAGATGGGGAAACAGTGGAAACGGTGGCAGACTTTGTTTTTGGGGGCTCCAAAATCACTGCAGATGGTGACTGCAGCCATGAAATTAAAAGACACTGGCTCCTTGGAAGAAAAGTTATGAACAACCCAGACAGCTTATTAAAAAGCAGAGACATTATTTTGCCAACAAAGGTCCATCTAGTCAAAGCTATGGTTTATCCAGTAGTCATGTATGGTTGTGAGAGTTGGACTATAAAGAAGGCTGAGTGCCAAAGAATTGATGCTTTTGAACTATGGTGTTGGAAAAGACTCTTGAGAGTCTCTTGGACTGGAAGGAGATCCACCCGGTCCATCCTAAAGTAAATCAGTCCTGAATATTCATTGGAAGGACTGATGCTGAAGCTGAAACTCCAGGACTTTGGCCACCTGATGAGAAGAACTGACTCATCTGAAAAGACCCTGACACTGGGAAAGATTGAAGGTGAGAGGAAAAAGGGATGACAGAGGATGAGATGGTTGGATGGCATCACTGACTCAATGGACATGAGTTTGAGTAAACTCCGGGAGTTGGTGATGAACAGAGAGTCCTGGTGTGCTACAGTCCATGGGGTCACAAAGAGTCAGACACAACTGAGCAAGTTAACTGAACTTAACTGAAGGCTTTGCTGCTGCTGCTGCTACTAAGTCACTTCAGTCATGCCCGACTCTTAGCGACCCCATGGACTGCAGCCCACCAGGCTCCTCTGTCCATGGGATTTTCCAGGCAAGAGTACTGGAGTGGGGTGCCATTGCCTTCTCCAACTGATAGGTGATAGGTGATAGGTGAAGTCGCTCAGTCGTGTCCGACTCTTTGCGACCCCATGGACTAGCGCCTACCAGGCTCCTCTGTCCATGGGATTCTCCAGGCAAGAATACTAGAGTGGGTTGCCATTTCCTTCTCCAGGGGATCTTCCCGACCCAGGGATCGAACCCAGGTCTCCTGCATTGGAGGCAGACGCTTTAACCTCTGAGCCACCAGGGATGAGGCTTTAGCTACTCCAAAGAAGTAGTTTCAGATGCTGAGACCTCAACCTGGCCCCACCCTACCCCTACACCCTGAGCCTCTTCAGGCCATGCAAGACTACTCTTAGACTATCAGAGATCCAGGTAAGAAGCTAGAGAGAGGTGATCAGGCATGGGTGAGGAGGACAAGAAAAGATAAGAAAGCAAGGTGGAGAAATCAGTCATTCCAGAGCTCTCCATCTTCCTCTCTCCTTTCTCACTGGTCCCCACCCTGGCCCCAACAAAGGGGCCACCTCCTGTTTTAACAAGCTCTAAACGAGAAGAAAAGAAAAGTTTGTAGGTGGCATTATACAAACATGAGGAAGGTATTCCCTGTACCAAAGAAGAACAAGACTAGTTGAGGTGGCAAAGGCATTTCAGGGGGGAAAATATAGCCATATAAGGCATGCTTGACTGGTAGGGAATCATCAGGAAAGATTCCAGAAGCTGACGTCGCAGGGAGGAAGCCTTTAGTCATTGGTTTCCTCTGGCAACTGGCCTAAGGCCAGGCAGCAAACTCCCAACCTTAGGAAAATGCCTGGGTTATGGCAGAGAGAAAGGCAACTAAATCTGAATTTTCCCTAGGCCCTCTTCAGGTCCTGCTGGAGCACCTCTCCAAGTAACAGCAAAGAGGTATAGTGTAACCCTGAAGCAAAGTGGCAAATGTTCTCACCAATTATATGCTAGATCCACCATGGCCCCAGTGCCAAGAAGAGTAAGGAACCTGAAGAAAAGGGCTCTATTTCAGTTATATATTTCTGTTGTCATTGATGCTTTCAATATAAAGAAAAATTAAAAGGTAAAAATAACTTTTGCTCTCAACAAGGGAACTTCTGTGGATTAGTCAACCTCCCAGGAATATCTGTGAATATATTTGAAGAGAAGATTAGCTCACTTAAAACCTTTGAAAATACCAAAGGTCTGTATAACTTAACTAATGACACCTAAATGGGCTATTACTTTGACCCCCACCCCCACAACTCCATACCACAGATTAATCAACCCCAGTCAGAGTTTACAACAGGTTAGAACATCTTTGTATGTTTATCTAACCTTCAGGCTGAGATTTCTGAAAAAGGACAGGGAGGTGGGAGGCGTAAGAGGCAGATTACATCAAGACAGTAAGATTAGGAACCTTATCTATACATACTTCACTAGAGGAAAATGAGCCTTAAACTTTCCCAAGTATTTAAGGGAGGCCAAGACTAAAGATAGGAAAGAAATGCTGACCAAGCCTGATAGGTATGCCTTATTTCCCCTCCTATCTGCCAAATAAATGTCCAGGAAAAGATTTCTCATGATTATACTTTTATACTTTGTTATTGTTACATATGATCAAATGTCCACTCCAATTTTTCACTCATTAGACTCTGATTGATATCCTGGCCATACAAAGTATCTATCAAATTCCTACAAAGTAAAGTGTCACCAAGCACAGAAAGAAACTTCAACCTTTGAAGTCACCAATCACAGTAGCTACCTGGCAAAACATTTCTACTAAGCTATCACAGTGGTAGGTTACCATACCATTGGCCTCTATGTCAACAGTAACCTTATACCACAACAAGCCCACTGATAGGAGCATCCAATCTGCTTCTATCATCAGGCACAGCTGCTGCTGCTGCTAAGTCGCTTCAGTCGTGTCTGACTCTGTGCGACCCCAGAGACAGCAGCCCACCAGGCTCCCCCGTCCCTGGGATTCTCCAGGCAAGAACACTGGAGTGGGTTGCCATTTCCTTCTCCAATGCATGGAAGTGAAAAGTGAAGGTGAAGTCGCTCAGTCATGTCCGACTCTTCGCGACCCCATGGACTGAAGCCTTCCAGGCTCCTCTGCCCATGGGATTTCCCAGGCAAGAGTACTGGAGTGGGGTGCCATTGCCTTCTCCACATCAGGCACAGGCAAAGAGCTATTTTTTGAAAGTCACCCAAAAGATCCTTTCTCCAAGTTTAAAGGCCCAGATACTACAGCTGAGTCCTCACCAGAAATGACACACTTTTCAATCTACCACAATCACAACACAAGGGAATCCTCCCTTCACTTCTATCCTTTCTCAAATACCTATCTCATCGCAAAGCCACTGAAAGAATTAAAAGCTGTCTTTAGGCTGCTGATCTTAAGAGAAATCACTAAGCTCTACTCCTTGGTTTAGCTCATCTGGAAACATGAAGGAAGGAGCCACTCACATACCCACATAGGCAACAAAGACAACAAAATTTGTCTTAGTTAATTCACCCAATGCTGGAAAACCCAAGGTACAGTCTCCCAGAATAGATCCCTTCAGACGGCATTTGCCAATTGAAACAGGACTGTTTGTTGGCTCCAGATGACCCTAGAAAGAGCAACTTGGTCTATGCTTACATGTACTCTGTGGCTTCTCTTGAAACGATCAGCACATCAAGCCTTCCTTCATTTCAGGCAAACTCATTTTCAAAAGAACAGTGTGGCCTAGGGCCACTTGGTTTACACCCACATAAGGAAACTGTCACTGTCCCACTCAGAACAGCCACTGCCCCTGAGGGTACACACCCTTCAAGGCCCTGTTTATGTCCCAATAAACTCCCTTCTCAAAATCTATAGAAAATGCCATGTATACATTTTTTTCAAACTGTGTTTTAGTGAGTTCACCCTAAATCTCCAGTTAAATAGATCTATGAAGGCAGCAACTGTATCCTCCATTCATTTATTTGTATCCCTTATAGTAAATAGTACCTAGTAGCCACTCAATAAATGGTGAGAATTCAAGCTGCCTGCCTTCATTCTTACCCATCTTACCTAGCAGAGGGTTGAAAATGAAAGTGAAGTCGCTCAGTCGTGTCCAACTCTTTGCGACTCCATGGACTGTAGCCTACCAGGCTCCTCCCTCCATGGGATTCTCCAGGCAAGAGTACTGGAGTGGGGTACAATTTCCTTCTCCAGGGGATCTTCCAGACCCAGGGATCAAACCCCGGTCTCCCACATTCCAGGCAGACACTTTAACCTCTGAGCCACCAGGGAAGCCCAGCAGAGGGTTAGTTCCATAAATAATAACACTTGCATAGCACTGATTAGATACTAGCCACAGTTCTAAGCCCTTTATAGAAAGTTACCCCATTTAGTCCTTAAACAACCATACCAGATCGGTATCTTCAACTTTACAGTTGAGGAAAATGAAGCACAGAAGTTAAGCAACTTGCCCAAGGTTACAAATCTATTAACAGTTGGTCACAGAGCTGGGATCTGAATCCAAGCAATTTGGTTCCAGAGTTTGTGTTTTTCACCAATACTCTATATTCCCTTTTCTATAAAGACCTGAAAAGTCCTTTTTTGGCTAGCTAACTTCACTGGGGGGCTTCCTAGGTGGTGCAGCAGTAAAGAACTTGCCTGCCAATGTAGGAGATGCAAGAGATAGGGGTTTGATCCCTGGGTCAGGAAGATCTCCTGGAGTAGGAAATGGAAACTCATTCTAGTATTCTTGCCTGGAAAACTCCATGGACAGAGGAGACTGGCAGGCTATAGTCCACAGGGTCGCAAAGAGTTGGACATGACTGAGCACGCATGCTCACTTCCTGGAATGTGAAGTCAAGTGCGCCTTAGAAAGCATCACTACGAACAAAGCTAGTGGAGGTGATGGTATTCCAGTAGAGCTGTTTCAAATCCTGAAAGATGATGTTGTGGAAGTGCTGCACTCAATATGCCAGCAAATTTGGAAAACTCAGCAGTGGCCTCAGGACTGGGAAAGGTCAGTTTTCATTCCAATCCCAAAGAAAGGCAATGCCAAAGAATGTTCAAACTACCGCACAATTGCACTCATCTCACATGCTAGTAAAGTAATGCTCAAAATTCTCCAAGCCAGGCTTCAGCAATATGTGAACCATGAACTTCCTGATGTTCAAGCTGGTTTTAGAAAAGGCAGAGGAACCAGAGATCAAATTGCAAACATCTGATGGATCATGGAAAAAGCAAGAGTGTTCCAGAAATACATCTATTTCTGCTTTATTGACTATGCCAAAGCCTTTGACTGTGTGGATCACAATACACTGTGGAAAATTCTTCAAGAGATGGGAATACCAGATCACCTGACCTGCTTCTTGAGAAATCTGTATGCAGGTCAGGAAGCAACAGTTAGACCTAGACATGGAACAACAGACTGGTTCCAAATAGGAAAAGGAGTACATCAAGGCTGTATATTGTCACCCTGCTTATTTAACTTCTA
>SJYT01007449.1:39739-63748 GCA_006410635.1 Cephalophus harveyi | reverse complement strand
AAAGTCCAGTACTTTGGCCACCTCATGCGAAGAGTTGACTCATTGGAAAAGACTCTGATGCTGGGAGGGATTGGGGGCAGGAGGAGAAGGGGACGACCGAGGATGAGATGGCTGGATGGCATCACTGACTCGATGGATGTGAGTCTGAGTGAACTCCGGGAGTTGGTGATGGACAGGGAGGCCTAGCATACTGCGATTCATGGGGTCACAAAGAGTCGGACATGACTGAGCGACTAAACTGAACTGAACTGAGCACACATGCACCTTCATTGGGTCTGGCCTACAAAACCTAGAGATAAGTAGTGAGAGTTGAGGTCAGGAGACTCCAGTTTGTATTCAAATATTGCCACCAAAGTGAAAGAAAGTACCATAATATTCTTCTAACTCAAGGAACATGTCAAGCTGGACCACTGAGTCAGAATACAAAGACGTCAGAGATCAAAATTTTAAATGGCAAGAGAAAGTGCGGAATTTGGGTGAGGGGCAGGCGGGAAGAGGAAAAAGTCATTTTGAGGCCCCAGAAGAACTGAGTCACCCACTGACTGAAACCTGCTGCAGCAGAAGCTATTTAGGGGAACCCCATTGTGGCACTGTGGCCATACTGTTAATGTAATCACCACAGAGCCAATTCTCTGGATGTCGGTGTCCCATGAGTAAAAAGAGTCATCATCCTTTCAAGTCAGGCAAGTCCAGTGAGAGACCACTAACTAGGGAATCAGGAAAGTCAAGTTCTCCTTTCAATACTGTTACAAACTTCATGTGACCCTGAACAAGCTGGCTAACCTTTTCAGCTATGAATATGGGAAAGAAAGAACTCTACTCAATAAAGACTCTTAGGACAGTGAAGCCTAGTTGCAAGCAGGAAAACATAGCTAGTCTCCTCTCCTTACCTTCCTTCTGTGCACATATCTACTTTATACCATGCTTCACAGTCAAAGCAAAACACTTACCTTCCTGGTATGTGCTACAAACAATCCCAAAAGCAAGGTCAGAGCCTGAACCATCTGGATTATCTCCATACAAAGTAACCTTTGAGATAGGCACTACATACACAGAAGGACTTGTTTTCAGGACCATTTTAACCCTACAGTCAAGTCTCTAGTAACCCGTAGCACAAAATAAGAAAATGCTGGGTATCTTGCAGTGAGTTCCATTTAAAAAGCAGACATTCAATATTTCCCCCCTATCTGAGGTCAGACAAGTTGAATTTTAATCCACAGCCCTATTACCAATTCATTCAAATCACTTCTCTTTCCTGGGCTTTGGTACCCATCTAAAATATAAACTAAACTTAAACTAAAAAGTTTCAAGCCCAGCTCATTTACTCTGTGATTCAAAACACTTCTGTGAGAAACCCAGAATACTCAGAACAATCAGCTAAAAGGGAAACAACTTAAGGCTAAGGAAGCTCTGGGTCATCCTATGTACAGATGCATTTGAAATGCTGCACCCCACAATAGCCAGCCCTCAGTGCACTGGTGGTAGATACCTTAAGAGGTTGGTTTATGCCCACCACCTCCTCACTGTCTACCAGAATATCTAACTACCACACTTGAGGTTAAAGTAAACTTGAAACATAACTCAGTAGCTTCCTAGCCTCTCAGCAGAACTGGGGGTGTGGGGGCAGGGCAGGAGAGAGGCAGGGAGGAGCCATGCTTTGGGCAGGCAGTGAGAAGAAGAGGGGAAATCCATCAAGTTTTCAGTGTTTGAGGCTCCTCGGTCAACCCCAATCTTTACAATATACTCTCAGTTGGTTTCTTTCTTGTTCCCTACATAGATATAGCCCTTTCCCCTCCATAGAATCAAGAAGAAATGGCCCAGAACACTCATGCTAGTGTTAATGTCAGAGCTACTAATGAGACAAACCAACTCCAAAGCTAGAAGCTCTCTATTCTGAACCCAGTACCCAGGAAGAAACGACACTCCAGAGGAGTAGGGGGACAAGAAGATACCTTTTAGCAACTGCTCTTCAACTGTATTCTCAGCATAGCCTAGCACACTTCCTGGTACAAAGAAGGCACTCAAATTTTAAGGAAAGAATGTCTGAAGGAAGAAGACACAAAAATGGGAGGCTTGAGGTCTGTACCATCAAGGCTTTCAAGAACATCAGTAGGAGCTTCCTCAGTGGTTCAGGTGGTAAAGAATCTGTCTGCAATGTAGGAGACCTGGGTTCAATCCCTGGATCAGAAAGATCCCCTGGAGAAGGGAATGGCTACCCACTCCAGTGTTCTTGCCTGGAGAATTCCACGGACAGATGTACTTACAAAAAGAAAATAAGATCAAACTGAGGGAGTTACTCAATTTATGATAAATATTTCTCTATAATAAATGACAATATCCAAAGAAATTTCTCAAGTTATAAAAGAACATCAGTACTAGAAGGGTCCCTCACTTCAGTTCACTTCAGTTCAGTCGCTCAGTCGTGTCCAACTCTTTGTGACCCCATGAATCGCAGCATGCCAGGCCTCCCTGTCCATCACCAACTCCCGGAGTTCACTCAAACTCATGTCCATTGAGTCGGTAATGCCATCCAGCCGTCTCATCCTCTGTCGTCCCCTTCTCCCCCTGCCCTCCATCCCTCTCAGCATCAAAGTCTTTTCCAATGAGTCAACTCTTCGCATGAGGTGGCCAAATACTGGAGTTTCAGCTTTAGCATCCCTAGAGTGTATCTATTACTAGTACGGTTCTCTTATGACAAGTTGAAGAGACTGAGGGCCTGAAGAAAGAACTTGCATAAAGGCCCAGTTCATTTGGATCACTTAACTAAGGTCAGAGAAGATGTCCTTCTTACATGGAAAAAGAAGGAAATCTATCAAGTCAGTGTTACCTGCCATTTCCCAACACTCACCTTCCAAATTAATGCAGTCTTAAGCTAACCCTCCAAGTGACTGCTCCTATAACACACATCAAAACCTGGAAATGAAAACTTTTTCAGCTCTATCAAGTATGAAATAGGAGGAAGGATGAACAGCAAAACCAGTCAATCATAATAAGACTACCTCTTTCACGTGACCAACAGACTGCACCAAAAGAAACTACCTTTATACCGTTTTTTCTTTGGGGGCAAAAGAATAGAGTGAGGTAGCAGGGAGAAAATATCCTGAGTTGGGAAAGACACACATGATAAACTCAGTTCTACCTTTGAAATATCAGAAACAGACTGCTCCCAATCTGCAGAGAAATAGAACAAATGACCTCTAAATATCCCTTCCAGCTCTATCATTCAGTACAGCAATCTCCTGAGAGGAGAAAGAAAGAGAAAAGTGAGAACATCCTTAAAACAAGCTACTGTTACAGGCAGCTAGACAATAATGAAGAGTTAGTAGACCTGTAATCCATACCATCTCTGTCACCTACTCACAGAGTAGCCTTCCCTTCTCCAAGCTTAAGATGATAGAATATAGATTAGCTGGTACCTTTGAGGGTCACACAAAGGCTCTCCTGCCCCACTAGCCCATCTCTGCCCAAAGAGCTATTCAAGAAAAAGCCTAAAGGAAATCTCCAAGATGGTTTCTGCTCTACCATCTAAACTTTCACAGAGGGCTAAGTGAACTGGAGAACCAAAGAAGTGGACAGATAGATGCAGGATCCAAAGAGTCAGTCTCTCACACAACCTCCATTCCTGATCCCTTGTCCACCCTTGAAGTCTACAGGCAGGGCTGATTCAAGGGTTAAAAGACTGATATTCTGCCTTCTATTCACCAAGTACCACTTTAGTGCCACTCGAGTGGCTCAAGCAATGCCAGGAATGGCAGGAGAATAAACAGTCCACATGCCCCTGTTAAAGTTTAGCTGAATGCAGACCCTGAAGCCCTCAAATACTTTAAGGAGCTGGGTTCTCTACATCTGCTCACATGGATGGTCCCATCAATGACCATTTGATCACCTTTCCCTTGACCTGTTGAGCTAGAGCTAAAAACTCAACAAACTGAAGAGGCTTTACCAAGAATGATCCTGTAACTAAGTCACAGATTTAAATCTTAACCTCTCTATGGACTTACTGCATCATTCTAGGTCAGTCCGTCCTATTTGTGGGTCTCACTTTTGCCATGAGAACAATAAACTAAAAACTCAGGAACACCTTGAAAATTCAAAACAATCACTTTTTAGGGAATACAGAGTCCCAAAGACTTTGTGATCTAAGAAAAATTTAAAGAGGGTAGAGAGCGGAGAAAACTTTTTTTTTTTTAACAACTGTCTTATCATCATCAAAGTATAGATGGCAGTTAATAAGCTCCTGTATTCTGGCTAATTAAAGTAGACTCAGGAAACTGGCAAGTAGAGGCACAGAATACAAGAGTTGGTTGGGGGCAAGGATGTAGAAAGGCATGTTTTAACAGATTTAAAGGGAGCTAGGTGACTAAGATCCAACCAGTCCATTCTGAAGGAGATCAACCCTGGGATTTCTTTGGAAGGAATGATGCTAAAGCTGAAACTCCAGTACTTTGGCCACCTCATGCGAAGAGCTGACTCACTGGAAAAGACTCTGATGCTGGAAGGGATTGGGGGCAGGAGGAGAAGGGGACGACCGAGGATGAGATGGCTGGATGGCATCACTGAATCGATGGACGTGAATCTGAGTGAATTCTGGGAGTTGGTGATGGACAGGGAAGCCTGGCGTGCTGCGATTCATGGGGTTGCAAAGAGTCGGACACGACTGAGTGACTGAACTGAACTGAACTGAGGTGACTAAGGGAGAAAATGGGCTGTAAAAGTGAAACCAAGCCTGGACAGACTGTAGACATTGGTTCATATGAATGAATGAATTGATTTTTCCACTATCTTCCTTATCTGTCATGCTCCAGAAGTAACCTAAAGCACACTAGTGAAGTAGGCTTCCCAGATGGCTCAGTGGTAAAAGACTCTTCCTGCCAATGAGGGAGACAGAGGAGATGTGGGTTTGATCTCTGGGTTGGGAATATCCCCTAGAGGAGGAAATGGCAACCTACTCCAGTATTCTTGCCTGAAAAATTCCATGGACAGAGGAGTCTGACAGGCTACAGTCCATGGGGTGCAAAGAGTCAGACATGACTTAGTGACCGAGTATGCACACACACACACTAGTGAAGAAGGAATGGAAAATAAGGAATTTTCTACCTTTATTAAAGTTACTAGCTGGTATGCAGTGAACTAGAAGTGTGCCCCTGGATACCTCAACAGTGGGATAAGGAATGAGAAAAGTAACAGGAGGCACCTTGTGACACCTGGAACTCTCACCAGGAGACCACACTAATACCAACATTAGTTACTCTGCCCAAATCATCCACTTCCTTTTATCTAAGGACCAGAGAGTCCTGAAAATAAAGGTCAATTTGCTTTGAGCAAGAGAAGGGGCTCAACTTCAATAATATTTCAGTGAGTGAGAATAGAGGGTCAATGGCATGAGCATCAAGAAGCATGGACCCCAATCTTGATTCTGTCATCATGTGCCCTTAGGTGGTAGGTCCTTTCCTGTTAGGCCTAAATATCCTCATTAGTTGAGAGAGAGAGAGAGATCTACTAGATAGTGTGTGAGATCCCTTTCAGGTTAAGATTCCATGATCTTAACAGGCATAATACAGTTGTTTCTCCTAAATTAAACTTTCTTTGAAGCGAAAAGCATGGGAAATTCTCCAAAGCTTCCAGTCTATCAAAATTTAGCCCTCTCCTTCCAGCATGATTCAGTCAGTCTGCATAAAAATACTTTCACTACCCTAGGCCTGACCTCCAACAGCTCATACTCCAATCTCTCTCCACAACAGGAAGAAGATCACCATGCTGTCTTCTTTGCCGCTTTTCACTGAGATATGGTGGTTTAGAAAACTTTGAAACCATTTCCAGGCCCATTAAAGTTGCATTTAAATAAGAGATATTTCAGAACTGAGGATGAGAGATACCACATGTGTTGCAGGGCACAGTCGATTCCCAGAGATCCACACACCTATTTAGGCAAAGACACACCTGAAGAAGAGCCAGGGAGTCAACCACAGAGATAAAACCAAAGAGAGGGTCCTGGAAGGATGTTTATAATCCTCTGTAAGGTAGAGACTGTTCCCCTCTTTTTTCAAAACCATTCTCTCTCACTTTGTGTGTATGTGGGATGGGGGTGGGGAGTGTGTGGAAAAGCCCCATGTCATAAAACCATGAGCAATGAAAAGATGAAGATGGTGGGAGTATACACTTGTTGAAAACTTGCTGTTTCTGAAGGACAGGGTTCTGGAAAGGAATCACTTGGCAGTGAAGCTGGAACACAGCAACGTGGCAACCAAAGCTCAGCACACACCCAAAGTACTGTCCCCCACCCATTTCTTTCAGGGACCCTCAGTCCTCCCCGCCACTGCTAGTCACTATCTCAGTTCTACAAGGCTCAGGCTGTCCTCAGAAGAAGGGTCCAGCAGAACTGCATAGCCTAAGCCAGTACAACAAACTGCTTGGCCTAAGAGATTCAGGCCAGGGTGGTCACCCAGCCTTCCAGAGCAAGGGAAGGGCCTCGGCAGCCATTTGGCATGACTTGCACAAAAGCAAGCAGGGCTCATTATTCAGGCACATCCCTCCCCCCTCCCTCCTGGGCATCCGGCCCCCCTAGGCCCCACTCCCAGGAGGCTTCTTCTCTTCTCAAAACAGTGGGGTGGAGACCAGATCCTAGTAGCTACCACCACTCTAGAAAGGTGTGGCCCCACAGAAGAATCCACACCTCACAGAACAGTCTGGAGTAGACAGGAGGAAATAGCCAGTGAGTAATGGGAAAGGCAGGGATTTGGCAAATGAAGAGAAGGAAAAAACCAGTCGTCTTCTCAAAGTCTTCTTCCCTCCTTTCAGACTGGTGTCTAGTGAAGTGTTAGCGCTCCTGGCCAAGAGTAAGCGGCCTCGATGAGTCCGTCCACAACTCTCCTCTTCTAGTGGGAAACAGCTGAAGCTTCCTGGGGAGGCTGTGGGAAAGGGGAGTGGGGGTGCGGGATCCGCCCTGAGCAGCTCCCACCCTCCTACTTGCTTCTTGGTTCCCATGGCCCATCCTGGTCTGAGGCAGCCTGGCCCCATAAAAGCGCCAATTCCTGGACTGAGGTAACTGTTTTCCTCCGGATGAGAATTCTCTACCCTGCGCCCAGGGCCCTTCGGGGGTAAAAAGAGACCTTGGGCCCTTAAGGAAACCTTCCTTAGCATGGCATTCCAGACACAAGGAACTAGAATCTGAGAAACAGGCCGGCCCCGCCCGGCCCACACTTCTACCCCGGGACCCCTCTACACTCCGGGACGCGCCAGAACCAGATTCCGCCCATAGCCCTCCCTGCTCCAGGCCTCGGCCGAGGGCGCGGCAGCGCGACCCGACGCGTGGCTGGCCAAGACCCCGGCCATCGGCGAAGCGCTACGAGGGTCAGCAAGAGCCCCCAGGGCCGGCAGCGCCCACCCCAGACACTCACCGTCTTGGGCATGGTGGCGACAAAGGGAGCAGAGTTAGCGAAGTTTGGCCGGGAGCTGTCGGACGGCGCTGAGCACGCAGTACACACGGCTGACTCCGGGGACTGGGGACTCGGATTGGGTCTCTCTCTAGCGTCGGGACGACTGCTCGGCTTCCTGCTAACGGGCCACGACTTCACAAACCCCACCCAGGAAAGAGCCGCCCCGGTCGTACCGCCCGCTCCTTTATGTGGCCGGGCTTCCGCGCCGCTCCCCGCCCTCGCGCCCGCCTTCTAGCCGGCCGCCAGCCTCGCCCCGCCCAGACCAGCCCTGCCCGGCCACACCAGCTACTTGGGGGCCTGGCTGGGCCTGGGCGCCTCAGTGGGGGATCCCAGCCTTCACCCGGGCCTGCCTGCCTCCTCTCTCACTCCCTTCACAGACCTTGGCCCTTCGCATCCGGGCCGCCGGCCCCACCTCCCAAGTAGGCCGCACCCTGGAAAGAGGCTTACAGCCCTGACTACAACTTTACACTAATGGGAGTTCACTACCTGTCAAAACGGCTCTGACTCTCCGAAAGTTCTTCCTGCGTGTATCTGAACTCTTCTGTGGTTCCACCTATGGATCTCAACTGAGGCCACACAAATCTACTACTCTCCCAAACAACTCAGAGATCTGAAGATCCCATGTCTGCCTGAAACTTCTCTTCTCTTGGCTAACCTGCCTCAGGTTCTCCAACGCTTCTTCAGTTCTCTTCTACAGAATTCTATATGATTTTTCCCGTCATAGTTTGTCCCCATCCTTGCTCAATCCTCATTTTTTATCAAAAATGGACTCCTTTTTCCTGTATCTGTCCTCTATTCACTTTCCTTCCTTCAAATACCAGTCTCCAACTTTTTGAAATCCTGATCGTGTAGCCCCACTGCAACATATTTACTGATAAGTGATTCACTTTCTGGTAATTCCACCAGGTTAGATACACCCTAGTCCATTCCTTTAAGATACGTCTGCCAGAACCCTTCCTGCTTCTTGTCAAGTTCACAGAATCCCAGCATAGAGGTGTTCTAGACTGTAACAGTCATCTAGTTAAGTCTGAGCTTTAGTTTGGAAGTGCTGGGCCATAGTTATCCTTTCTCGTATCCACTGGTAACTGTGTGGAGGCATGGTCTGAGTATTTTTTGTGAGGTAGGGCAATGTATACCTCAGGGATGATGAGCCAGTTTGGGGCAGTGAAAAAGATATTTGGGAGGGATGGTCACGACACCTGGATTTTAGTCATAGCTTTGCCATTAACTCCCTCTCTGACCACTATGTAGCCTTGGATAAGCCCCGTCCCCTCTTTGGGCTTGAGGTTCCCCTTCTGTAACAAGAAAGGGCTGAACTCTTGGGCTTCCAAGGTCCTTTCCCAGTCTGACGTTATAAAAGGATAAGAAAGGAAGTAAACTTCCTAGGACAATGGATGAGTCTAGCAGTGTTGCATAAGGACTGGCTTTGCATTTTCTCTCTGGAGTCAGCAGTCCTATTCTGTATTCCTCTGCTTTCCCAGCTCAATGGGGTCCGTGTGTCAATGTGCCTCAGCTTCTCCCACTGCTGTCAAGATTCATTGATAAGTGTTAGGGTAAGCAAAGTTCCCTGCCCAAACCATTTTCTGGAGCTGAGCAGTTGACCCAAGGAAGAACAGCACACCCCAGAAAGCCTCAGCAGCATGGGTAGCAATGACATCAGTCACATTCCTTGACATTGTAGTGGCCTTTTTCCTCCAGGAGTTCAAGGAACTCACTGATTCCTTTGTTCATATTCTAGACCCTACAGGGACCTAGAATTAGGCTAAGTGCTTAAAAGGGGAGGGGAAGTTGATTGGAAACTCCAACTTTCATTATCCATCTTGGAAAGTGGAAAGTCCCTGTTTGTCATTCCCCACATGCCATGCCCCACACACACACACACACACACACACACACACACACACGAGAGAGAGAGAGAGAGAGAGAGAGAGAGAGAGAGACCTGGTTAGGGAATGTCAAGCATCTGAACACAGTATTAAAAGGGAAAAGAGACTCAGGAGTTCAAGTGAGGGGAAGGAAGTCAAAGGGTTTGGACGTTAAGGAGGTTGATGGAAAGGCTGAGAGAGGAGGAGGTGGTTGGCCCCCTGGGGAGGAGAAGGGTGGGGAATGGGAGGAAAACATAGGCTATCAGTGAGTGTTTAGTCTAGACCTCATTCAGGTCAAGGGAACTGAGGATCCAAAAGAGGAAAGAACTTACTCAAGATCTGGCAACCAGTGTGGAGAATGGATTCAGAAGTAATAGAGAAGACGAAGAACTCAGTTAAGCTGTTTCCATAATACAAGCAAGAATTTTTGAAGACTAGAACCAGAAGAGTAGTGCTGCCCCTACTTTATCGGACAGAAGCTTGGTATGGTGATTACAGTCAAGCAACTGAACATTGTTTGAAGGTTAGACTTGAAAGCTCCTGGCTAGGAGGGACCTATATTTGATATCTCCATGTCTCCAAAGCAGAGCAGAGGAAGCTGAGGTGCTCTCTTGTTCTTCAGAATGGCCATTGAAACACACCTTTGTTTTTACCTCTTTGTAAAATATGTCATACCTGTATGGCCAGAACTTCTGAACCCTCCCACCTACCCTGCACCCTACCATGATCCCATGTGAATTGAGTTAGCTCAGTCTTCTTGGGGCCAAAGTAATCTCCAACAATTAGATTCAGATATGATGAGATTTATTCCAGTGTTTGAAGAGAGAAGATGTAAAAATAAGGGCTAAACATCCCCTCATATGTTGGCTGGGTAAGGGAAGTAAGAGATATGAAGACACCTGGGTTTTTAGAAGAGCTAAATTCAAAGTTCAAGGAGGAACAGGCAATTTTTTTCAAGCAGTAAAACTAGATGAGAGGCAGTACAGAGACATTCTGAAAGTGGAATCCAATGAAGCTAGGGTGGAGGTGTCTGAATCAGGAGTAGGAGATACAAAAGAAGAAATTTGACCTAAGCTCTAGGTCCATACATGGAATCTAGCGGAAAGGCTCAGGATTCCTAGGGGGCTGGGACTGTTCCAGAGCTGCAGCAACTCTGGATGTGAGAGTTAAGAAACAGCAAACAGGAACTGCATAAGGCTGATTTATGTGAAAGCTTATGTCAAGCTCAAGAGAGAAATGAGATTGAACTTGTAATCACCGCCCACTCAAGATATAAGCTCACTGCAGTAAACAAGCTCCTGCATTCTAAATTGCATTCCTCTTTCAGAGGATACAATAGTGCAGGAGAGGCAATATCCGAGAGTAAGTAGGTAGGGAGCAGTCTTGAATGCCAGGAGTACTTTGAATAAAAAAGCCCTCCACCTCCTCCACCCAGTCCATTGGATGGTAAACAGTTGAAAGTTTCCCATCACTCAGAGGGCTGCTTTTCATTTTTATCACTGTTAGAAAGTCCTTCTTTACATCTAAATTTGATTTCTTCAGCTTAGTGAAAGTGAAAGTGAAGTCGCTCAGTCGTGTCCGACTCTTTGCGACCCCGTGGACTGTAGCCTACCAGGCTTCTCTGTCCATGGGATTCTCTAGGCAAGAATACTGGAGTGGGTTACCATTTCCTTCTTCAGCTTAACTCTGCACAATTGCTCTTGGCTGATGCTTGATTAAGGAATTAATTGAGCCTCTGAGTTGTTCTTCTCCTTCATTCATAGAAGAGACATGTATCAGAGAGATGAGGAAAACATAAACTTGAGGCTACACACTCCAAGTCCTTCTCTCTCTCTTAATTCCCTTGGATCAGCAGCCCAAGCATTAGGCTAGCTGTGACCTTTACACAAACAAGAAAATAACAGAAAAATATACTCTTGTCTCCCCAAAGGGAAGAAGTCTTCTTGCTATAATATGGCTGAGAGTAGAAACTGAGCAGTAGAGAAATCTTGCTTTTAGCCATCTTCTACCTACTTCTTGGAAAGAAAAACTAGAGTTTAGGTTGAATATTTATTATTAATCATACTAATGGACCACAATGAGAGGGAAAAAAATTTCTCTCTGGCTCTGCTTCTTAGTAGTAAGGCTGGAAACTTTTTTGAGAGCTTTCCCCCCACCAGCCAGCCAATATCAATTCAATTTGAGCCAGTGCCATCTTAGAATATGAAATTAGCCCTGCAGAGAGGGTTTCCCAGTCTCCCAGTGGAGTCACTAGCTCTCAGCCTTGTCCCCAGCAGCCAGTGTCCTGCAACCACATCTATGTGGCCGGTCTGCCTATGGTCCCCAGAGAGAAAACAGCCCATTGAGCACATGGCCCTTCCTTCCATGAACAACCTACAATTCAAACTCGAAACACTTAGAAGGAAACTGTTAGGTAGGTAGAACCGGGAAAAGGAGTCCAAAATGGCGGTGGCTACAGACAAGGAAGGGAAAAGCCCATGAAAATGAAGCAAAAGAAGGTCCGAGGACCGGAGTGAGGACCTCAGGTAAAACAAACAACACTCTTGCCTGGCCCAATTTACATAGCACAGGCCCAGGGAGAGATGTGTATAAGAGACAGGACCTAGAATTAGGCTAAGTGCTTAAAAGGGGAGGGGAAGTTGATTGGAAACTCCAACTTTCATTATCCATCTTGGAAAGTGGAAAGTCCCTGTTTGTCATTCCCCACATGCCATGCCCCAAACACACACACACACACACACACACACACTCCCCCCCCCCCCCCCCCCCCCGTGCGCTGGGGCGGTCTTCTCTCCTATGTCTTTGGATTGACGTGCCCTCACACCTCGAAGATGGATTTTCCTGCTCTCTTCTAAATAAAATAGAGCTGTAACACTGAGCTGTAACACTGATTTGTCTAAGAGCTATAACACGGTCCATTTGAGACCTGAGAGCTATAACACGGTCTATCCAAGACCCGAGAGCTGTGACACTCCGAGGGGCTTTAATGTCCATCACTCCAAATCTTTGTTGTGATGAGACAAAGAATCGAGGAACATACACTCGCGTGACATCTATGGTGCCATGACTCGGATGTAAGTGGACTGAAACAACCTCCGGAGCACAGCCGGAGCCCAACTCAGCAAAGCTCCCACGGTAGAGGCAGAACGCGAAGAAAATCCAGTGCAAGGGAAGGCCCATCGTGCTGGAAACTGGGACAGCGGAAAGCCCACATGGCCCAGTCTCAGATCCCAGAAGACTTCCAGTTAAGGTAAGACGTCCTCGCTCCTCTGGCTGGAAGGACATGCCTAACGAAATCTTAATTCCTTTACAATCTTGTTTCCTCGAACTTCCCACGAACAGGCAGGCGGCAGGGGGCACAATTGAAGGACTCTGGAGAGGCTACTCCTCAGCATGTCCCAAAGGCACTATCTGCTGAGCCCCAGTAGCTGTTACACAAGCCGGCGGGGGTTCTTCTGTCCTTTCTCTTCTCTGCCAAAGATCAGATGAAAGCAACGGTGAGCACTGGTCAGATATTTAGCAAATTTTCCGGCGGGCTATGAGGGGGATTCCTTGGCACATTTTTCCCGCTGCTTTTTCCTCCTGTCCTTCAGCTCTCTCCTGGGACTCAAGCCCGGCCAAAACTAATAAAACTCAGGCTCTGAGGTCTTGTTGCAAAAATTCATTGAGAGTCAAAGCGATAGATAAGAGGAAAACTTGTTGCGATTCAGAGAAAAGCGCTGCACTCTACAGGGTACTAGTCACTGAATGCAGCCTGGCTAGGTTTTGCGAGAGGGGTGAATTCATATGCTAATGAGTGGGAGGATCATCCCAGCCATTGGGGAACCACCCACTCCTCCATCTCTTTCACAGTGCCTTGGAGCTGTCCTGTCACCTCTGAGTGTGTCTGTTGGCTTATAGATTGGAGATTAAGTTTTACTTGACTTTGACTTGTCATCTTAGACCTAATTGATTTTAATTGGTTTACATTATACCCTTGTGCTATGTCATTCTTTCAAAGGTTGTGCTCTGCCCCCTTCCCTCCTGTTTCATGCTCTTTTCCTGAGCCCCATCCAGACCCACAAGGTTATCTTCTGGAAAGACAATCAGAAAATAGCTGGCCTTGGGAGGGAAATACTCTATAATATCCAACCCCCCAATCTTACCTAATACTAGTCACACTGGAGATCTTGGGGACGCCCAAACTCCAGTCCAGGGGTCCCAGGAGGTCATCACGCCTTGACCTGCCTAAGGATCTGGTCCTCAAAAGGTTGTCATACCTCAGCCTCCTCGGGGATCCGCCAGTCCCACGGGTCC
The DNA here is from genome assembly GCA_006410635.1 of Cephalophus harveyi. NCBI lineage: Eukaryota > Metazoa > Chordata > Mammalia > Artiodactyla > Bovidae > Cephalophus > Cephalophus harveyi. The sequence continues at coordinate 50,151 of SJYT01007449.1, read as the reverse complement.
CAGGAGGTCGTCATGCCTTGACCTGCCCAGGGACCCAATTCTCGGAAGGCCGCCATGCCTCGGCCTGCCTGGGGATCTGCACCCTGACCCGGGGACACCTGGCTCTCAGGTTGCAACAATTCTGGGTAGGATAAGCTTCAGAAAGACTCACCCCTAAAAAAGTCCACCCATGGAAACAGAAGAAAGCCTATTGTGGAACTGTGCCCAGTCTCAGCAATAACTCAGGAGCCCAATGAGAACCCCATTGCCTTTCTGAAAAGGCTAAAAGAGGCACTCCAAAAGTTCACCAATCTGGACTTAGACTCTTACGAGGGACAGGTGATTTTAAAGGACAAATTCCTGTCCCAATATGCATTAGAATTAAATTAGATGGTCCAGACAGCCACCAATACCTTTTATAACAGAGAACAGGAGAAGGAGGCCAAGGCCCAGAAGAAGGAGAGAAAGAAAGAGAAAAGGCATGCCCAGATTCTGGCCACCCTCCAGAGAAGCCCTATGGCAAACCCTGAGTCCTTGAAGGACAAGACAAGAGACAAATGCCTGATCTGTAGACAGGCGGGGCATTGGGCCAAAGAGTGTCCAAACCGTGACAAGTCTCCTAGAACGGCTTGCCACAAATGCCATCAACTGGGACATTGGGCGGCACTCTGCCCTCGGGACCCAAGAGCCTCAAGGTCAAGCGCCAAGCCTACCCTCATGATGGTTTAAGAGGACTGAAGCGGCCTGCTCCAGCCAGCCCGCCTGTCACAGATAACCATCACGGGGCTGGAGCCAAGGGTGCAACTGGATGTGGCAGGTAGGTCTGAGAATTTCTTGGTTGACACAGGGGCTACCTACTCTGTCTTGATCTCCTACTCCGGACCCTTCTCCCAAACCTGTACCATTTTGGGTGCTATGGAAAAGCAACTACTAAAAGATTCACCCGAGCACTTCTTTATTGCTGGGATGGACAAATATTTTCCCACCAGTTTCTAGTGGTCCCTGAGTGTCCTACTCCCTTATTGGGAAGAGATATACTCACTAAACTGGGAACCACCCTTGTGATGGGAAGTTTTTCAGCCCCTGGAGCCCTGCAGCTCCTGTTTACTATGAAGAACCCATTACACCTTCAATAGAGAGGGACCAAAAACTATGGGAAGACAAAATTAACCCCCAGGTGTGGGACAAGGGGATTCCTGGATGAACCCACCAAGCTGAACCAGTCATCATTGCCCTCTGAGATCCCACTCAGTTTCCTAACTGGAAACAATACTCTCTCAGAAGAGAGGCTCAAGAGGGGCTACAGCCTTTAATAAATAAATTCCTTGCTTGTGGGCTATTGGTCCCCACCAGTTCACCATGTAACACCCCAACCCTCTCAGTAAAGAAAAAAGACAACCTGGCGAATGGTTCAAGATCTCTGGATCATAAATGAAGCTGTAGTCCCCCTCCATCCCACAGTACCCAATCCCTATGTAATCTTGGGAGAAATCCCACCCAGTGCCAAGTGGTTTACAGTCTTGGATCTCAAAGATGCATTTTTTTTTGCATACCACTGGCTAAAGAATCCCAATATCTTTTTGCTTTTCAGTGGGAGGCCCCAGGAGAAAAACACCAAGTCCAAGATGACTTGGACAGTATTACCTCAGGGGTTCAGAGATAGCCCCCATCTGTTTGGACAGGCCCTTAGCCGGGATCTCCTAGATCTGGACCTGGGACCTAATGGGAAAATATTACAATACGTAGATGACCTACTAATATGCTCTCCAGATGAGAAAAGTGCCCAACAACATGCAATTCAGGTTCTAAACTTCTTAGCAGAAAGAGGATATAAGGTCTCCCATGCTAAGGCACAGATGGTCGAGACAAAGGTCACTTACCTGGGAGTTCAGATTACACATGGGTCCAGGAGCCTGTCCTCTGATCGGGTACAAGGAATCCTCCAGTTGCCCTCCCCCATGACTCGAAAACTATTGCGAGCTTTCCTGGGGCTAACTGGATATTGTAGAATCTGGATATTCAACTATGGTCTAATTGCCCAGCCCTTATATGAAAGCTTAAAGGGACGAGATGATTCAATCCCACTGATATGGGGAACTCCTCAAAAGAAGGCAGAGGCTACACTAAAATAGGCCTTAACTCAGGCACCTGCTTTGAGGTTGCCAGACCCAGAAAAAGCATTCCAATTTTATGTCCATGAAAGAGAGGGAATAGCCTTGGGAGTGTTAACTCAAAGGTTGGGATCTGAGCCCCAGCCTATAGCTTACTTATCCAAAAAGCTCGATCCAACTACCCGAGGCTTCCCCTCCCCCCCCCCACCTTTGAAATCTTGCAGCTATTGCAATCATGATAGAAGATGCTTTAAAACTCTCCTTTGGGGGCAAACTAACTATCTTTACCAGCCACCAAGTGAAACAACTCCTAAATGGGAGAGGCCATTTATGGATGTCTTATCAAAGAATCCTCAGATATCAAGTAATGCTGATGGAAAATCCAGGCCTCACTATATCCCCTTGTGAGGTTCTTAACCCAGCCACCCTCCTGCCTACCCCTGGGGGCTCTCTCCCCTTTCACTCTTGTCTAGAAACCTTGGACCACTGAACAAAACCCCGAGAAGGATTGTCAGAAGATCCTCTGACCAACCCTGAGGAAATCTGGTACACTGATGGGAGCAGCTTTGTCTTGGACGGAAAAAGAAGAGCCGGGTATGCAGTAGTCTCCAATTTTGAGACCATAGAGGCTAAGCCTCTGCCACCAGGTACTTCAGCCCAATTTGCTGAGCTCATAGCCCTGACTCGAGCTTTAGAGCTGGGAAAAGGAAAAAGAATAGCCATTTACACTGATTCCAAGTATGCCTTTCTGGTGCTACATGCACATGCGGCTATTTGGAAAGAAAGGGGCCACTTGACCACCCGAGGGTCCCCAATCAAATATGGTGATCAAATTCTTCAACTCTTGGAGGCAGTCCATCTGCCCACTGAGGTTTCAGTCTCCCATTGTAAAGGACACCAAGAAGGGAACACAGAAGTGGCACGAGGGAACCAAGCAGCTGATCAGGCAGCTAGGAGAGCAGCATTACAGAACCATGACCTAGTAGGGGTTGCCACCCTAATTCCACAAACTAATTTGCCAGAAACTCCTTCATATACTGAAGGTGAGACTCTTAAAGCTAAGAGCGAGGGCTTTCAAGAAGATCATATGGGGTGGTTCCAAAAGGAGGGACTCCTTTTTCTGCCTGGGAACCTCCAATGGAAGTTGGTTAACTCCTTACATGCCACTATTCATTTAGGAGAAAAACCCCTCCAAAGATTACTAGAAAGGTCCTTCAGAGGAACAGGCTTCCAAACAACTATAAAACAGGTGGTGTCCTCTTGTCCCACTTGCCAATTAAACAACCCCCAAGGAGCTTGAAAACCCCAGCTGGCCCAGCCCATCCAATGATGTGGAGCCTACCCAGGAGAGGACTGGAAGATGGACTTCACCCAGATGCCAGTTTCTCAAGGGTATAAATACCTATTAGTCATGATAGATACATTCACAGGATGGATTGAAGGCTTTTCCACCCAGACTGAGAAGGCTGAGGAGGTGGTAAAAAAAACTGCTTCATGAAATCATTCCAAGATTTGGTCTGCCCAGGTCATTACAAAATGACAATGGGACATCATTTACTTCCAAGGTCACCCAAGGGGTCTTGAAAGCATTGGGCATTACTTATTATCTCCATTGTGCCTGGAGGTCTCAATCTTTGGGAAAAGTAGAAAGAGCCAATCAATTCTTAAAATCAGCAATAAAAAAGATAACCCAGGAGACATCCCTGGGATGGAAGGAGGCTTTACCGATAGCTTTCCTCCACACCTGCATTGCCCCTAAAGAACAGCTTGGTCTTAGTCCTTATGAGATGTGATATGGGAGACCTTTTGTTTATGTCAATGACCTCTTCCTAGATCCAGAGGTTCAGACCCTCCAGTCTTATACCATGGCCATTGGGCAATTCCAACAGGATATACGCTTGTGGGATATAAACCAGGACCCAAAAGATTCTAAAGAGTCACCACTATATGCTCCAGGGACTCAAGTCCTAATTAAAGTCTGGAAAGATGGGTCCCCAAAAGCTCAACTCCAGCCCACATGGAAGGGCCCCTATCCTGTAATACTTTCTACCCCCACAGCAGTCAAGGTACCAGGACATGACACCTGGATTCACTACTCACGAGTCAAGCCGTGGAAGAAAACAGAAGAGGACACTCAATACACCTGTGAGCCCCTGGGAGATCTCAGATACCTATTCAGGACTACCAATGAGTGCCATTCTAATGAACACCCCCAAAATCTAGTTTCTGGGGCTAAGATTTCTCAAGATAGCTCTAAAGAGCCAACAGCTTGACAGAGATTATACTCCAAAACAGACAGGAGATAGATCTTCTGATCCCTGAACAAGGAGGGACTTGAGCCGTTCTGGCGACGTGAGTTTAAAATTGATTAATGCCCCTACTAGTCCTTGTTGTGCTATATTGATGACGCTTATGATCATTCCATGTACTGTCAATTGTCTAAACTGTTCTGTCTCTGCCCAGGTCAACAAGCTACAACATACAGTGCCAGTTCAACAAAGATGTAAAACTACAGCCGACCACAGAAAATATCACTCACCCTTAAGTGGACACCGCTATAAGGACTCAGAGGCTTGAGACTAGCAAGAGGGGGAGGCTCAATACCCCTCGCCGCCCCAGTTCATCAGGAAGTAGCCAGAAAGACCTCGACGCCCCTATTCCCAAAGAATTGGGCCTCCCATCTCTTGAGGGGGGAATGTTAGGTAGGTAGAACAGGGAAAAGGAGTCCAAAATGGCGGTGGCTACAGACAAGGAAGGGAAAAGCCCGTGAAAATGAAGCAAAAGAAGGTCCGAGGACCGGAGTGAGGACCTCAGGTAAAACAAACAACACTCCTGCCTGGCTCAATTTACATAGGACAGGCCCAGGGAGAGATAAACAAAGAGGAGCCAGAGCCAACTCTCTCTCTCTCTCTCTCTCTGTCTCTCTCCTGCGCGCTGGGGTGCTCTTCTCGTGTCTGGATCGACGTGCCCTCACGCCTCGAAGATGGATTTTCCTGCTCTCTTCTAAATAAAATAGAGCTGTAACACTGGTTTGTCTAAGAGCTATAACACGGTCCATTCGAGACCTGAGAGCTATAACACGGTCTATCCAAGACCTGAGAGCTGTGACACGCTGAGGGGCTTTAATGTCTGTCACTCCAAATCTTTGTTGTGACGAGACAAAGAATCGAGGAACATACACTCGCGTGACAAAACTATCCATCTGTGCATCCTTCCCATGCCTCCAGCAGTGATCAGGTGTCTGCTAGGTGCCTGGTTCTCTGTGAGGCTCTGCAAGGGGTACTCACCCTCTGCCTCCCCAGGAGTTCTCCTTCCCAGTGGTTCTGTATCTGTTGGTGGTTTTTCTGTTAGCACTGTCCTTTGTGTGCACGATGTCATCATCTTTAACTTTCCTCTGCCTGCCCCCTACCATCTGGTCACCAAGCCCTGCTGTCTGTCTGTTCTTCACAGCTTCTCTCTCCCCATCTCCACTGCCAGTGTCCTTTGTGAGTCCTCACTGACTCCGTGGTCTCCCTGACTTCAGGCTGCAGTACCAGGCTATCCTCCACATGGTCACCCTGGCGATCTTCAGAAAGGCAGCGATCACCTGTGCTCAGAAACATCCGATGACCCCCTCCACCCAACATACACACACCCTAACCTTTGCAGGCTTCTCTTGCTCCCACAGCTCCTTAGCAAAGCTCTACTCCTCAAGCCAGGCTAGTCTCGCTGCATACACACAACCCTGTGTGCTTGCTCTTGTCTCTGCACAAAGCCCACTCTTGAACTTTCCTGCCCACCTTGTGCTCTCTGCCTCCCCCTAGCTCTTGTAGTGCCTGAATCTACAGTGCTTATCTGGCCTCCATCCCACACCCTGCTTTTTCTTGTCAGCTGCTGCTTTTTCTCTTTTTTTCCTCCATTCCAGGCTTGGCTGTAGTTGTTCCCAGAAAGGGATCACACTTTGTGTTCCATGAGGAAGGGGCACAGCATACTTCCAGGATATCTTTGAAGCTCAGGATAGATTCCTCAGCTAAAGAGAGAGATATGCTATTCTATTTCCAGCCATACAAGCCTATCAACTCAGATTCTCTAAAGGCCTAAGTTTCCCCTTACATTGCCTCAAGTTCTCCTGTTAGGAGATAAGACCAATGAACAGAGCCTCCTATTCCTAAATTATTACTCCTTTTCCACTCATTCATAGCTCTATGTGTGTGGAGGAGGTGTGCATGCTTTACTACCACTCTATCTTAGGGAAACACTATTGTTCACAAGGAGGCATCTATAAGGACATTTACTGTAATACTATAATAATCCATCACTATGGGACTGATTATATACATGGTACATCTGTACAACAAGATGTTATTCAGCATTTAAAAGCAGGAACTCTGAAAAGAGGTTTTATTATTATTATTTACTCTGAAATCACAGAAAGATATGAATAGTATGATACTATTTATGAATTAAAATATCTGTATGTTTCTAGATATGCTACCCTGCTTATTTAACTTATATGCAGAGTACATCATGCAAAATGCCAGGCTGAATGAAGCACAAGCTGGAATCAAGACTGCTGGGAGAAATATCAATAACCTCAGATAGGCAGATGATACCACCCTTATGGCAGAAAGTGAAGAGGAACTAAAGAGCTTCTTGATGAAAGTGAAAGGGGAGAGTGAAAAAGTTGACTTAAAACTCAAAATTCAAAAACACTAAGATCATGGCACCTGGTCCTATCACTTCATTTCAAATAGATGGGGAAACAATGGAAACAGTGACAGACTGTTTCTTGGAATCCAAAATCACTGCAGATGGGGACTGCAGTCATGAAATTAAAAAGACACCTGCTCCTTGGAAGAAAAGCTATGACAAACTTAGATAGCATATTAAAAAGCAGAGACATTACTTTACCGACAAAGGTCCATATAGTCAAAGCTATTGTTTTTCCAATAGTTATATATGGATGTGAGAGCTGGATCATAAGGAAGGCTGAGTGCCGAAAAATTGATGCTTTTGAACTGTGGTGTTGGAGAAGACTCTTGAGAGTCCCTTGGACTTCAAGGAGATCCAACCAGTCCATCTTAAAGGAAACCAGTCCTGAATATTCATTGGAAGGACTGATGCTGAAGCTCCAATACTATGACTACCTGATACAAAGAGCCGACTCATTGGAAAAGACCAATGGGAAAGATTGAAGGCAGGAGGAGAAGGGGATGACAGAATGAGATGGTTGGATGACATCACCAACTCAATGGACATGAGTTTGATCAAGCTCCCGGAGATGGTGAAGGACAGGGAAGCCTGTCATGCTGCAGTCCATGGGGTCACAAAGAGTCTGACACAACTGAGCAACTGAACAACAACAAATATGTTTATATTTGTAAGTTCCCAGAAAAGGGGAAAGATGTATAGCAAATTTATACTGGTTGCTACCTCTGGAACAGGGGCTGGGATTAAAGTGGAGAGTAAACGGAGAATTTTTACTTCTTAATGTATGTATTTCTATATTAGGAATTCCCTTGTAGCTCAACTGGTAAAGAATCTGCCTGCAATGCTGGAGACCCCAGTTCAATTCTTGGAGCAGGAAGATCCCCTGGAGAAGGGATGGGATACCCACTACAGTATTCTTGGGCTTTCCTGGTGGCTCAAATGGTAAAGAATCTGCCTGCAATGTGGGAAACATGAAGAGCCTGGCAGGCTACAGTCTATGGGGTTGCAAAGAGTTGGACATGACTGAGTGACTTTCACTTTTTCTATATTATTCAATTTTCTCAATGAGCCTGAATTAAATGGCCGGAAAGAAAGAAAGATGAGTAGGAGGAGGAAGAAGAGAAGGAACAGAAAAATCTGGGAGGAAATTTGGATAGGTTGCATAGTCAGGATGCAAAAAGTTTATGACAAGCCCGACTGATGGTAAAGATTAAAAGGATAACAGATATAAAGTTTGTGTGTGTGTGTTAGTCCCTCAGTCTTGTCCGACTCTATGCAACCCCATGGACTGCAGCCTGCCAGGCTCCTCTGTTCATGGGATTTTCCAGGCAAGAATACTGGAGTAGGTAGCCATTCCCTTCTCCAGGGGATGGTAACGACCCAGGGATTGAACCTGGGTCGTCCCTTGCATTGCAGGCAGATTCTTTTACCATCTGAGCCACCAGGGAGGTGAGGTGAGGTGAAGTCGCTCAGTCGTGTCCGACTCTTTGCGACCCCGTGGACTGTAACCTACTAGGCTTCTCCGTCCATGGGATTCTCCAGGCAAGAATACTGGAGTGGATTGCCATTTCCTTCTCCAGGGGATCATCCTGACCCAGGGATCGAACCCAGGTCTCCCGCATTGGAGGCAGACGCTTTAACCTCTGAGCCACCAGGGAAGTCCTGTAAAATTTGCCAGTTCAGTCCCTCAGTCATGTTCAACTCTTTGCGACCGCATGGACTGCAGCCCACCAGGCCTCCCTGTCCATCACCAACTCCCAGAGTTTACCCAAACTCATGTCCATTGAGTCAGTCATGCCATCCAACCATCTCATCCTCTGTCGTCCCCTTCTCTTTCCGTCTTCAATCTTTCCCAGCATCAGTGTCTTTTCAAATGAGTCAGTTCTTCACAACTGGTAGCCAAAGTATAGGAGTTTTAGCTTCAGCATCAGTCCTTCCAATGAATATTCAGGACTGATTTCCTTTAAGATGGACTGGTTGGATCTCCTTGCTGTCCAAGGGACTCTCAAGAGTCTTCTCCAACACCACAGTTCAGAAGCATCATTTCTTCGGCACTCAGCTTTCTTTATAGTCCAACTCTCACAACCATACATGACTACTGGAAAAACCAAAGCTTTGACTAGACGGACCTTTGTTGGCAAAGTAATTTCTCTGCTTTTCAATATGCTGTCTAGGTTGGTCATAACTTTTCTTCCAAGGAGCAAGCATCTTTTAATTTCATGGCTGCAGTCACCATCTGCAGTGATTTTTGGAGACCCCCAAAATAAAGTGTGCCACTGTTTCCACTGTTTCCCCATCCATTTGCCATGAAGTGATGGGACCAGATGCCATGATCTTAGTTATCTGAATGTTGAGTTTTAAGTCAACTTTTTCACTCTCCCCTTTCACTTTCATCAAGAGATGAAAGCTCTCTTCATTTGCAGATGGTGTCATCTGCATATCTGAGGTTATTGATATTTCTCCTGGCAATCATGATTCCAGCTTGTGCTTCATCCAGCCCAGTGTTTCTCGTGATGTACTCTGCATATAAGTTAAATAAGCAGGGTGACAATACACAGCCTTGATGTACTCCTTTCCCGATTTGGAACCAGTCTGTTGTTCCATGTCCAGTTCTAACTGTTGCTAGTTGACCTGCATATAGATTTCTCAGGAGACAGGTCAGGTGGTCTGGTATTCCCATCTCTTTAAGAATTTTCCAGTTTGTTGTGCTTGGGTCCAAATATCAACCTCATGAGGAAAAGATGGTAAAGATGTGACTTAGCAGCAGTGTGGCTAAAAAGACCTCTGAGGTTTTACTAAAACTGGAAATAGAACTGCCTTATGACACAGCAATCCTACTGCTGTGCATACACACCGAGGAAACGGAATTGAAAGAGACCCGTGTACCCCAATGTTCATTGCAGCACTGTTTATAATAGCCAGGACATGGAAGCAACCTAGATGCCCATCAGCAGATGAATGGATAAGAAAGCTGTGGTTCATATACACAATGGATTATTACTCAGCCATTAAAAAGAATACATTTGAATCAGTTCTAATGAGGTGAATGAAACTGGAGCCTATTATACAGGGTGAAGTAAGCCAGAAAGAAAAACACCAATACAGTATACTAACGCATATATATGGAATTTAGAAAGATGGTAACAATAACCCTGTATGCGAGACAGCAAAAGAGACACAAATGTATAGAACAGTCTTTTGGACTCTGGGAGAGGGAGAGGGTGGGATGATTTGGGAGAAAGACACTGAAACATGTATAATATAAGAAACTAATTGCCAGTCCAGGTTCAATATAGGATGCTTGGGGCTGGTGCACTGGGATGACCCAGAGGGATGGTACAGTGAGGGAGGTGGGAGGGGGGTTCAGGATGGGGCAAAACCAATCAGTTCAGTTCAGTTCAGTCGCTCAGTCGTGTCCAATTCTTTGCGACCCCATGAATCGCAGCACGCCAGGCCTCCCTGTTCATCACCATCTCTCGGAGTTCACTCAGACTCACATCCATCGAGTCAGTGATGCCATCCAGCCATCTCATCCTCGGTCGTCCCCTTCTCCTCCTGCCCCCAATCCCTCCCAGCATCAGAGTCTTTTCCAATGAGTCAACTCTTCGCATGAGGTGGCCAAAGTACTGGAGT
>SJYT01007449.1:23753-38627 GCA_006410635.1 Cephalophus harveyi | reverse complement strand
ACTCCTTTTCCTATTTGGAACCAGTCTGTTGTTCCATGTCCAGTTCTAACTGTTGCTTCCTGACCTGCATACAGATTTGGTATTTCTGGTATTCCCATCTCTTTCAGAATTTTCCACAGTTTATTGTGATCCACACAGTCAAAGGCTTTGGCATAGTCAATGAAGCAGAAATAGATGTTTTTCTGGAAGTCTCTTGCTTTTTCCATGATCCAGTGGATGTTGGCAGTTTGATCTCTGGTTCCTCTGCCTTTTCTAAAGCCAGCTTGACCATCAGGGAGTTCACGGTTCATGTATTGCTGAAGCCAAAACCAATACAATATTGTGAAGTAATTAGCCTCCAATTAAAATAAATAAATTTAAATTAAAAAATAAGCTACATGAATGTTTGCAGTGAGCAGTAGTTACCAGGAGACTTAATTCAAACTCATAAGGCTAATGTTTAGGGGACAGTCTTGCCTTTTGCTTCCCTGGCCAGAACCCATCTGAGGAGAGTATCTTTCCATGCACCCCTGTTTATGGGGGAGAAACACACACACTGGGTTATGTATATCCATGTGAGCTAGCTGGGGAGGGAGCTGGGACCAGGACACATGAAGAATATTTGGAAGATGTGGGGTTGATGGACCTTGGGAAGATTCAGGAGGATGTTATCTATGTCTTTGGACTGCTAAATGCCCACCTTAAGAAATAAGGAAAAGATGGGCCCCTTATGGCCCCAAAGGGCAGAACTTGGAGAAAGCTATGATGTGATGCAATGAAGAAGGTTCTTATGGTTATGTCTATCTAAAACTGTTGAAGGCCACTCAGTGAGTACTGAAGTCATATTTGGGAATGTGTGAGCAAAGGTTGGATGACCTCACACTCTGCAAGGTTAAAGAGGAGATTCATATACTCTGAAAATCTATGAAACCAGTATGTTAAGGTGGCTCAGATGGTAAAGAATCCACCTGTGATGCGGGAGACCTGGGTTCGATCCCTGGGTTGGGAAGATCCCCTGGAGGAGGACATGACAACTCACTCCAGTGTTCTAGCCTAGAGAATCCCCATGGACAGAGGACCTTGGTGGGCTATAGTCAATGGGGTTGTAAAAAGAGTCAGACACGACTGAGCAACTAAGCACAGCACAGAACACACACACACAAATCTCAAGTGAAAATGAGGTTATTTTCAAATCATTTTATTCATGCCTAAGAAAAACTTAAGTAGACAAAGTAGATATCAATCATTATTTGATAGATAAGGTAACTGAAATTCAAAGAAGTTACAGCACTTGACCCTGATTACATTACAAATAAGGATTTGAAATTAAGTCATTTGATTTTATTATTCATCTAATCCATTTTAAAAAATTCATTCATTAAACGTGTATGTGTGTGTGTGCATGCACTTACTATTCACAAGGCACTGTACTAATCCTCAGGGATATAGCCATGAAAAGATGGAAGAAGTCCCCACTCTCACAGAGCTCATTCCCTGGTGGGAGAGACAGAGAAGAAATCTATTATAGAACTAATGTGTTCTTTCCACTAGTCCCCACATCATAAGTGTTGAGGTATGGGAATCAAAATTTTCATCTCCCCGGGCCAATTGAAATCACTGGCCCATCATGGAAAGCTTCTTTGCTCTGAAAAAGGAGCCCATAGGTGAATGAAAAAGGAACAGAGGGAAGGATGGCTCAGGGATTTGAACAGACCCTTCCCCTCATTACTGACTGAGGCCTCCATAAGTGCTGCTCAACACCTTCTGCTGGTGGCTTTATGGATTTATATATGCATTAAGCCATTTGACATTATTATTTATCCATTCATTTTATTCATTCAGAAAATGTGAATGCGTATCTGCAGCATATAGAGATATACACATGTACAGCAACATAGCAGCATGATTTTTTGTATGTATATAGAAGAGAGAAAAAAAGTGCCACTTGGAATGCAGCATGAGATAGTATAAAAGAGCACTGAATCTGAAGTTAGAAGACCTGGTTTTAGCCTGTTTTGCCATTTACTAGTTTGATAAATTTAGGCAAATTAATTGGTTAACCCCAAGCCTCAGTTTCCTCATCTGTAAAAACTTAGATAATAGCAATTGATACCTTCCAGGATTGTTGTCAAGAAGATATATAATGTTGAATATCAGAAGTGTTTTTGCAAACCATAAGGTGCTTGCATGTGGAAAAAGGATTATCATAGCTATGTGTCTTTGGGGTAGAGATGTAGGTTCCAGGGTTTTCCTGGGCCCAGATGTGCCTCTGTTTGGTCATATATGTACTGTCTATATGTTCCCATACTTTCCCATTTATCTGTCTATTTGCATGTATGTGTGTGTATTTTCTGATGTGTATTTCCAAGTGAGTGACATGTAGCTTCACTTTTTCTTATTCCTTAATCCATAGTCTCAGACCAGAAAACATTCTAACCTTCTTTTATCTGAGAAATGCAAGTCTCAAACATCCCTAACTATATTTTGAGAGTGCTTCCCCTTCTTTCCACTCCTCCCCACAAGGCACTTTGCTTATGCTCAACCCAGCCATGTGTATACATGCAGTGAGAGCCCTTATGCAGATATTTGTCAGTCAAGAAAATGCAGGGCCTGCCTTCCACTGGGTTGGACATGCCTCTCAGAACCAGACATGTCATATGCTCCTGGACACCCCCCACCAAGTGGCACCAGAGGATGTACTGCTGGTGGGTATAATGCCTCAGGGGAAAAGGAGGAGCTATTCTCCACTTCTCCTCACACACATACCACTCACCAATGCTTTCAGCCTTTCCTCTCCAAAGTTTTGGGATTAGGGGCTTGAAAGGTCGGCTCTACTTTCCTCAGATCTGCAAAGCCTCAAATGTGCTGCCAGATGTCCCAAGACCTCTAGTCAATTATTCTGAGTTTCAGAGTGCTTGGGAGAAGCGAGAGAGCCCTGTGTTTAGTTCACAGAAACACTGAATCTTAGAACTGGCTTGGTCTTTCATCACTGCCTAATGCCACCTCTCTCACATCCTTGTGAAAGGATGAAAGCAAATCAGAATCCTGACATATCACAACTTTAACATCATCTAGGCTACATGTCCACATTTTATATGTGAGAACATATAGGCCAAGAGAAGTGAATGAACTTGCTTAAGGAAAGATCTAGCTCTTCTGACTCCCAGGCCAGTGTTCTTTCTTCTGGATCTCCAAACTCAAGAGCAATAAGGATCAAACAAGTCAGTAAAAAAGAGAGAAGATCCTACAGTTTTGTTGCTTTGGGGACATCTGGAAATAGAACCTGAGTGGTTCTTGGGGAGGGGAAAAAAGGTACAGAAGCAGGCTTATGAGTCTCTCTGCAGAAAGTAAACCTGGACAAAGTACCTACTATTGCTCAGGGTAGTATCTGAAACCCAGGAAAAATGTGGGCTGTCTTGTCTAGCAGCTGATCTGGAAACTGAGTAGGTCTTATTCCTCCCAGGATATGAATTCCAGATCTCCAGCCAAAACTCCTGAAGTCAAAGATTATGACCTGGATTCTCTCTTGGTCTCCCAGAAACTTGCCCAGCTCTAGGCCTTCTGATTGATAATGCTTGCCATAGAGATGAGATCATCCTGGCTTCCCGGTCAAAGGCCTTTGTCTGGATCCATCCTTGAGCTGCAAGTACATTGGCCCTTGGGTGCTCCACATTCTCATTGTCCCCACCTTCAAGGGAGTTGAATCAGCAGGGCTCATGGGGTGGCCTGCTGGACTAAGGGGTCTGCTTCTCATTCCTGCAACTTTTACCTCATAGACCACATGGAGAATGGAGATGAAGGCAATGAAACCCCTTCATCTCATTGCTTTTAGTTAATTTACTTCTGTGAGGTTCTCTGCTCCTACTTGAGCTCTCCCACTCTCTAGAAAAGGCCGGACTTGGGCTACTTCCACTTACCATTCAGTGTCATACTTTTTCCACTTTGGGGTCTTTGCACACGCTGTTCCTTCTGTCTGGTAAACTCTTCCTGGAACACTCTTACTCTAGCTCATAGCTGACTCCTTCCTTTACCTTAGGTCTCAGCTTAAATATAATTTCTTTCTTTTGTCCATTATTTCTAAAATAGAATGACCTCTGCCCTCATCCGCCCCAAAATCCTTTATTCTCAATCTCAGAGATTTGTTTCCTCAGCAAATAATAATGTATTTTATCTATATATTTATTTGTTAAATGTCTACCTCTCCCTGCAGTAGGAAGAATAACAGAATAATGTCCCCCTCCAAAGATGTCCACATCCTAATCACCTGTGAATATTTTATGTTTGTGCTCAGTTGCTTCAGTCGTGTCTGACTCTTTGCTACCCAATGGACCATATCCCACCAGGCTCCTCTGTTCATAGGATTCTCCAGGCAAGAATACTGGAGTGGGTTGCCATGTTCACCTCCAGGAGATCTTCCCAACCCAGGGATTGAACCTGTGTCTCTTACATCTCCTGTATTGGCAGGTGGGTTCTTTATCACTACCACTGCCTGGGAAACACGTGAATATATTTTATGAGAAAGAGGAATTAAGATTGCAGACGGAATTAAAGTTGCTAATCAGCTGACACTGAGATGAGATTACCCTGGATTATTCAAGTGAGCCCAATGTCATCACAAGGGTCCTTGTAAATGGAAGAGTGGAAGAGAAAGGCATGAGAGGATGTCATGAATGATTTGATAAGGATTCAACCTACCATTGCTGGCTTTTAAGACAGAGGAAGGGATCACAACTCAAGGAATGCAGGCAATTTCAAGAAATTGGAGAAGACAAGGAAATGGATTCTCCTCCAGAGTCTCAAGAGGAATGTAGTCTTGCTGACCCATTTTATTTTATTTTTATTTATTTTTAATATAAATTTATTTATTTTAATTGGAGGTTAATTACTTCACAATATTGTATTGGTTTTGCCATACATCAACATGAATCCGCCACAGGTATACATGTGTTCCCCATCCTGAACCCCGCTCCCTCCTTCCTCCCCATACCATTCCTGACCTCCAGAACTGCAAGAGAATAAACTAGTGTTGTTTTAAGTAATTAATTTTGTACTAATTTGTTATAGTAGCCATAGAAAACTCTTACACTCCCCATTAGACCATAATTTTGATGAGGACAGAAACTAGGTTCTGTTTACTATCATAGCCCCAGCATGCAGTATAGTGCCTGGCACAGAGTAGGATCTTAATTAATATTGGTTGGTTTGGATAAATGAATGGAGCCTGAACATGCCTTATGCTCTACACACCTTCCCTCTCTAATGGCCCTCAGTGTGGGGTGGCATTCCATCCAAGGGACTGAACCAAAAAGAGGCCAGTAACTTCCCAGCCAGTGTTTGGTAGAAGAAAGAAGCTAGAAGCCTGGGAACACTTACATCTTTTAGTTCTCAGAAAAGAAGTCCTGTATATCAGCCACCCGTCTATCCACACATGAATATACAGATGTTCTTTTTCATAGTTTCGTATATACAGATATTGATTTTCTTTCAAGAACCTCTTCTGGAGCACCTGCTCTGTGCCATGTTCAGTGTTTAGCAATGTTGCTCATTGCTATTTGTGGATAGTGGTGGTGATGGTCTGTTTTCCCACATGCCAATCTTATTATCTCATTTACTTCTTGTTTTGACAAGAGATTCTCAGCCCTACTGTGAAAAGACTCAGAAGATATGAGCCCTGCACAAAACCACACAACCAGTGAGTATGAGCTGAAACTAGAATCCAGCTCAACAGACACTATACACAGTAATAACTTTAATTTTTTAACTACTGCCTACTTCCACCATTCCTTTACATGCTGCTGCACCAATATGCTATATTCTGTACATATATCCTATATGCTGCACTTGTCTTATTTCTTCCCTTAGACCACATCCTGAACATTCCACCACCTCCCTGCTGAAATGTATACCCTGGCTTTTAGCAACCACTCCCCCCCCCCTCCCATTTTCCTTCTAGTGAAAGAAAGCATTAGATTGAGTAGAAAGGTCAAAGAATTTGGGATTCTGGCCTAGGTGTGAGTACTCACTTGGTGACTTATGAAAAGTGTGATTATTGGCACCTTCTCCCTGTCCATAGTGAGGCCCTGTACCTTGCATTTCCAAGCTCATCTCTTCCTTTAAATGCAGCTGTATGTCTATATCAGGCTGGTATTTTCTTTGCCTATGCCCATGCCCACCCCAACCCCCCACCATAAAGACACAGACACCCATCAACAATAAATATGATCAATCTTAATTGCTTATTATTTATCAGATGCCTTGCTATGTGCTGCTGCTGCTGCTAAGTCACTTCAGTCATGTCCAACTCTGTGCGACCCCATGGATGGCAGCCCACCAGGCTCCCCCGTCCCTGGGATTCTCCAGGCAAGAAAACTGGAGTGGGTTGCCATTTCCTTCTCCAATGCATGAAAGTGAAAAGTGAAAGTGAAGTCACTCAGTTGTGTCTGAATCTTAGCGAGCCCATGGACGGTAGCCTACCAGGCTCCTCCGTCCATGGGATTTTCCAGGCAAGAGTACTGGAGTGGGGTGCCTTTGCCTTCTCCGTGCTATGTGCTAGATATGCATTAATATCTCATTTAATCATCACAACAACTACAAATCATGTTTTATTGTCTTTAAGTTATAGACAAGGAAACTGAAGAGGTTTAAGTAACTTGCCCAATGTCATTGACACCTGAAGATGACAAGATACAAACTCTGATGCTCTGATATAGGACACACACTTTTAACTACTGCACTCACTTGGTTATTCTATATTCACACACACATGCACACACATCCTGCACATTCACACCTTAGAGACATTCTTCTAGCCACTCCTCCCTCCTGGAAAGTGGGGATGAAGATGAGGAAGTAATTAAAATGGTACATCAGACAGAAGGAACAGGATCTATAAAGTCAAGAAAGCAAGAGTGGTCACAAAAATTTAGAGATCTGCAAACAGATTGATAAGGCTGGAGCACTGGATCATGTGGCAGAGACTCCAGCTCACACATTCCTCTAATACATTTCTTATGATCTTCCCTCTCAAATCTATCCTCCTCTAGAAACCTGAGTCACTTTTAACATCTCTTTCTTCTTTACCCCTACCATTTCAGCCATTACCAACTTCTATCAATGGGTCTCATAAATAGATCTCAAATCTGCTCACTTCTCCCTGTCTCCACTGTTACTACCCTGGTCCCACTTGAGTCAAACGGACAATTGCAGCAGGTTCTTGACTGATCTCCCCACATCCTTTCTGGCTCTCCTCCAATCTATTCTCCACAAAGCAGTCAGGGGAATTCTTTCAGTATGAAAATCTGATCTTATCTTCTGTAGTTTAAAAACCTTCTGTGGCTTCTTACCTTAGTTCTTATGATGAAGAACAGCATCTTTGTCATGGCTTTTAAAAGCCCTTTTGGTCTGGCTCATGTCTACCACTATAACCTCTCAAACAACTTTTTCTGTTGCTATTTACGCTCCAGTTACATTAGCCTTCTTTCTGTTTCTAAAATGTATCACACTTCCTCCAATCCATCCCCTACAAAGATCTTTGCATACTATTTATTCTGCAGGGGCTACATACTCCCCTCCAAACACACACATATAATTCACCTAGTTAACACCAACATATTTCTTCTTTTAGCTCAAATACTACTTCTTGTGAAAGTTTCTAAAATTTAGGACCCCTGCCATATATCCTCAGAGAACTAGCCACCTTCTTCCAGAGAATTAACTGCAGTTTGTAAGCATACATTCATTTGAGTCTTGAGCTTGTTGATGTCTGTCTCCCCAAATAGATTGTAAGTTCTATGAGGGCAGGAACAGTACATATTTTTTATTATTTTTAATTGGAGAATAATTGCTTTACAATGTTGTGGTGGTTTCTGCCATACAACAACATGAATCAGCCAGAAGTATATATATATATATATGTTCCCTTCCTTTAGAAACTCCCTCCCACCCCCAACTCCATCCCACTCCTCTAGGTTGTCACAGATTGGAGTTGAGCTGTGTTGTTCAGAAACTTCCCACTAGCAATCTGTTTTACATATGATGATGTATGTGTTTCAATGCTATTGTCTCAATTCGTCCCACCCTCTCCCCCCACTGTGTCCACAAGTCTATTCTCTATATCTGTGTCTCTTTTCCTATTCTGAAAATAAGTTCATCAGTACCACTGGTTAGATTCCATATATATGTGTTAATATACAATTGTCTTTTTCTGACTTACTTTGCTCTGTATAATAAGTTCTAGGTTCATCCACATCACTAGAGCTGACTCAAATTTGTTCCTTTTTATGGCTGAGTAATATTCCATTGTATACATGTACCACAACTTTATCCATTCATCTGTTGATGGACATCTAGGTTGCTTCCATGTCTTGGTTATTATATATAGTACTGCAATGAACATTGGGATACATGTGTCTTTTAGAATTATGGTTTTCTCAGGTTATATGCCCAGTAGTGGAATTGCTCAGTCATATGGTAGTTTTGGGCTTGTCTGGTGGCTCAGACAGTAAAGAATCTTCCTGCAATGTGGGAGACTGGGATTTGATCCCTTAGTTGGGAAGATATCCTGGAGAAAGGAATGGCTACCCACTCCAGTATTCTTCCCTGGAGAATTCCATGGACAGAGGAGCCTGGTGGGCTACAGCCCAGGGGGTCGCAAAGAGTCGGATATGACTGAGTGACTAACACACACACACACACACACACATATGGTAGTTTTATTCCTAGTTTTTTTTTTTTAGAAGAAATCTCCATAGTGTTCTTGATAGTGGCTGTATCAACTTACATTCTTACCAGCTGTGCAAGACAGTTCTCTTTTCTCACATCCTTTCCAGTATTTATTGTTTGTAGATTTTTTGCAGATGGCCATTCTGACTGGTGTGAGGTGATACCTCACTGTAGTTTTGATTTGTATTTCTCTAATAATGAGCAATGTTGAGCATTTTTTTCCCATGTTTTATTGGATATCTTCTTTGGAGAAACGTCTTGTTAGGTCTTCTGCCCATTTTTTGATTGGGTTGTTTTTCTGATATTGAGCTACATGAGCTACTTGTATATTGTGGAGATCGATCCTCTGTCAGTTGCTTCATTTGCAATTATTGTCTCTCATTCTGAGGGTTGTCTTTAATCTTGTTTATGGTTTTCTTTGCTGTGAAAACCTTTTAGGTTTAATTAGGCCCCATTTGTTTATTTTTGTTTTTATTTCCATTACTCTAGGAGGTGGGTCATAGAGAATCACTGCAATTTATATCACAGAGTGTTCTGCCTATCTTTTCCACTGAGTCTTATAGTTTTCGGTCTTACATTTGGGTCTTTAATCCATTTTGAGTTTATGTATAGCATTAGGAAGTGTTCTATTTTGATTATTTTACACGTAGCTGTCCAGGTTTCCCAGCACCACTTATTTGAGAGAGTGTCTTTTCTCCATTGTATATTCTTGCCTCCTTTGTCAAAAATAAGGCGCCCATAGCTGCATGGGTTTATCTCTGGACTTTCTATCTTGTTCCATCGGTCTGTATTTCTGTTTTTGTGCCAGTACCATATGGAACAGTAGATTATTTTTGATCACTATTGAATGCCAGTGCCCAGCACAGTATTTAGCACATAGTGTAACTGGTATTCAATAAGTACAATAAATGAGAGGTGGTAAGTTTGCAAAGTGGTTTGCAATTCACATTAAGGGTTTTTAATGTTATCCTCAGGGCAATGAGGAACTGCTGTTGATTTTAAAGCAAGTGGATGTCTTGATCAGGATTTGTTTCTAAAAAGAATAGTGTTGCAGGCCAGAAGAAGACAAACTGGAGGGGATGAGATAGAGCTGTAAGATATAGAACTCAGTTTGGAAGCCATTGTAATAGTGCAGGTGAAAATAATG
The DNA here is from genome assembly GCA_006410635.1 of Cephalophus harveyi. NCBI lineage: Eukaryota > Metazoa > Chordata > Mammalia > Artiodactyla > Bovidae > Cephalophus > Cephalophus harveyi. The sequence continues at coordinate 28,780 of SJYT01007449.1, read as the reverse complement.
AGGATTTGGCATATTTTATCTCCTGTGGGCCAATCATCTGTCAATTCTTCCAGCTCTCAATATTCCATAAATGATCTGAGGTAACTCACCACAGAAAAACTGATAAAGAAATAAATGCAATTTTAAAATCATGATTATAGACATTAGAATCAGAAAGACAAAATTATGGAATTAACTAACTGTTGATGGTGAGAGAAGGATAAATTAGTAAGAAGAAAGGACAGGTATGGAAGCCACTAGGGCTGACACTGTTGAGCTGAGAATTTGAGCTCATCTCACATGCTAATAAAGTAATGCTCAAAATTCTCCAAGCTAGGCTTCAGCAATACGTGAACCGTGAATTTCCAGATGTTCAAGCTGGTTTTAGAAAAGGCAGAGGAATCAGAGATCAAATTGCCAACATCCACTGGATCATGGAAAAAGCAAAAGAGTTCCAGAAAAGCATCTATTTCTGCTTTATTGACTATGCCAAAGCGTTTGACTGTGTGGATCACAATAAACTGATGAAAATTCTGAGAGAGATGGGAATACCAGACCACCTGACCTGCCTCTTGAGAAATCTGTATGCAGGTCAGGAAGCAACAGTTAGAACTGGACATGGAACAACAGACTGGTNTGGGCTCCAAAATCACTGTGGATGGTGACAGTAGCCATGAAATTAAAAGACGCTTACTCCTTGGAAGAAAAGTTATGTCCAACCTAGATAGCATATTCAAAAGCATAGACATTACTTTGCTGACTAAGGTCCATCTAGTCAAGGCTATGGTTTTTCCAGTAGTCATGTATGGATGTGAGAGTTGGACTGTGAAGAAAGCTGAGTGCTGAAGAATTGATGCTTTTGAACTGTGGTGTTGGAGAAGACTCTTGAGAGTCCCTTGGACTGCAAGGAGATCCAGCCAGTCCATTCTGAAGGAGATCAGCTCTGGGATTTCTTTGGAAGGACTGATGCTAAAGCTGAAACTCTAGTACTTTGGCCACCTCATGTGAAGAGTTGACTCATTGGAAAAGACTCTGATGCTGGGAGGGATTGGGGGCAGGAGGAGAAGGGGGTGACAGAGGATGAGATGGCTGGATGGCGTCATTGACTCGATGAATGTGAATCTGAGTGAACTCTTGGAGTTGGTAATGGACAGGGAGGCCTGGTGTGCTGCAATTCATGGGTTCGCAAAGAGTCGGACATGACTGAGCGACTGAACTGAACTGATCTGAACCAGTATCCGAGTAACGTAACTACTATGTTATACTAGTCCAGGAAGACCCCTTGGAGAAGGAAATGACAACCTGCTCCAGTATTCTTGCCTGGAAAATTTCCCATGGACAGGGGAGCCTGGTGGGCTACAGTCCATGGAGTCACAAAGAATTAGCAAGTTAACAACTACAAGAATCTTGTGGTCCATATTAAAAGAAAGACATGATCAGTCACATAATTTTCTTTCTAGAAAGGGAAAAGTTATATTAATTCTTCAGTACTGAACTAGGTCTGCTTTTGGTATGCTTTGCCCACTGCCTAAAATGCCCTTTCCTTGCTGATTTCCCTCACTCCCTACACCTTTGTTTACCTGAAGGGCTGTTACTTTCCTTCTAGCCTCAGCTCACCTTACCTGAGAGTGTTCACCTGTCTTGAACTCCCATAGTTCCTTGAACTTCCTTTTCTCTTTGTACTCAGCATTTATGGTGGTATTAGAAACAGAGAAGAGGATAAGTTACAGAGAGACTGAGGGGGTAGAATTACTAGGACTCATTGATTAGAAATTTTAGAAGAGGATGAGTTTATGGGGCAAAAGATGAAGATTTTGGACACAGTGAGTTTGAGGTACCCATGAACTATCGGGTGGAAAGGCCTAGAAGGCAGCTGAGCAATCTTATCTCAACATTTCTTCCTGCATTCTCTGCTCTCTCCAGCATCATCATGCATTTCCTCTATGCTGGAACCACACCTAATCATCCCCAGGTAAGTTCAAATCTCTATTCCTTTAAGCCTATTGCTCCCTCACTTTTATAATCCTTTTCTCCCTGACCAACCCCTATCAACCTTTACATCTCAAGCCAAATGTCATTTTTTCCCTGGAAAGCTGCCTCCCCCACCACAGAAATTCCCTTCCTTCCTCTGCTACTACAACTATGCTTTGGACACCCAACTCTCCCACTGCTCTATAATTATTTTTGCCTGCTTTCCTCATTAGACTGTCAGTGAATGAGCATGCTTCAGGGGAACTCCATGGGGGAGAAAGAAAGAACCCTGTGCTATAGTGAACTGAATTGAAGCCCAGAATACAGATAGGGAATACTCCACCAATACAGACTGAAACAATCAGAGCAGAGATCTTGGGTGATGTATTTATTTACAGGGGGCAGAACTGCTAGGGGTAAAAGGGCCCAAGGCCCCTAGTCCCCTTGTCCCAGAGCAACCTGAAAAACATACTCTCTGAGGGACAGCCTAAAGACCAGCCAGCCTGGGCCCAGAGTCTACCTGGCTCAGCCTAAACTCTGCCCAGACAGGGGAGGGTGGGGTTGAGGGGCTGAAACTCCATGCAGGAGCTGGGCCTCCTCCCTGCCCGGTATTTCAGGGGTGAGTAAGGGTTAGGTGTCATTCAATTACTCAGCAACTTGGGCCAGGAAAGTGAGTGTTTTGTTCTGAGATTGAGGATAATGCTAACTCTCACATTGTTTTTATTAATCCCTCTCTATTCATCCTGGAGTTACAATTGGTTAAAGAGAGTTAAATACCTGACCCAAATTTAAAACTGAAGAGTGGTGTTCTGACATCTACAGCTAAAGTTAAAACCCCTTAGCAGGGTATATATGACCAGACTCATCTGTCTAGCTACTGATTACCATGCTTTCTAGTCATACCAACCACTGGACAATTTTGATTCCTCTGGGCCATTGGGTCTGCTTTTCCCACGGCCTAAAATGCCCTTTCCCTTCTGGCTTCCCTCACCCCCTACACCCTTGCTTACCTGAAGAGCTATTACTTTTCTTTTAGTCTCAGCTCATCTTATCTGAGAGGGTTCCCCTGTCTTGAACTCCCATAGTCCCTTGAGCTTCTTTTTCTCTTTATACTCAGTGTTTGTGGGAAAAATTAAACACAGTGCCCTCAAAAAGGACATATGGATTTAGGGGGGTCCAGGAAGTTGTTGGGCAATGTCACATAACTCTGGAATAAAGGGACTGGGCATCATGGTGTTCTGAGTTTGAATCCCAGCTCTGGCTTTGGATGATGATCTTGGATCAGTCATTTTACTTCCTAGGTAACTCTCTCTCCAGCTGTTTAATGGTGGGATAGGACTGAAAGGTGTCTGAAGTACTTTCCACCTCTGATATCCTAGACTTTTTTAAATGTTGAAGGAAGAGGTAAAGAAACACATGAGGGAGAAGAAAAGGATAAATGAGAACCAGCCCATCACCACAATGTACATAACAGATTTAACTGGTAAGAATCTTATGACCTTTACAACCTGGCAGGTAGTGCTTATTATTTATAACATTCCATCCAGTAGTGTGTGGAGTGCTTTACAGATCATTGGGTCTTTTCACTAATGCTAATTCATTTTACAACAGTCAGTGAGAGAGTCAGTATAAGCATTCAAAGGCTAGCCCTATTTCATAGAAAAGAAAACTGAGGGACAGAAAGTAATGGTTGTAAGTCTGTGGTCAAATAAGTGACTTAAGGTTTAAATACTTTCATTCAGCCTGTGTAGGGTGACCAACTTTTCCAATTTGCTGGGGATGTCGGACTTTCAGTTTTAAAACCAAAAAATTCCCAGGAAAACCAGAAAGTTTGGTCACCTATACAAATAAATAGCCGACCTGCCTCTAATCACCCTTGAGGCAAGGGGTATAGCTGGGGAGCAGAGAGCTAGTACTTTCCCTTCCCCATGGTTTCGTACTACTGAGAACCAGGAGGCAGATCTAACCCTGTTTGTTCCCTCTCACACTAGATTATATCTGACAGGGCTCTTCTTAACTTGGTTCATAGTCCTGGCTGCTTATTAGAATCACTTGGGAAGATTTGCAAAAAATAAATATGCTTGCACCCACCATAGACCAATTAAGTCAGAATCTTCTGTGCTTGAGTGAAATCTGGGCATCAGTATTTTTAAAAGTTCTCTGGGTGATTCTAATGTGTAGCCAGGCCTAGGAGCTACTGAGTCTAGCTCTTCTAAGCTTTAACCACATAGTAAATTGGGCCTGCGGATAGAAAAACTTCCTCTTCAAAGTCTTCTTCTTCTCTTCTGCTTTGCTTAGCTTCCCAGTGTACAAAACTTCTCTAGACACTCAGAAGAGGCTCTCTGCAGAATGCAGAAGCTCTTCCCCCTCTTCCCCTTTTCCTGGCAGCTTAAGGTGATCCCCTTCCTGGAATTACTGGCATTTTTGCAAAGGAACTTTGGAAAGCATTCAATATTCAAAGGACGAAGCACTAATGGTGAAAACTCAGACACTGGGGAGGTCTCTTAAAACAAGAGGATCTGTCTAGTGCCCTTGGGTTCACACCATCTAAGTAACAGGCCATCTATTCAGCCTAACAATGGAGCCAATTAAACTCTCTGACCCCAAGGTCTTGATGGACATGAGTGTGAGTAAGCTCCAGGAGTTGGTGATGGACAGGGAAGCTTGGTGTACTGCAGTCCATGGCGTCGCAAAGAGTCAGACACGACTGAGAGACTGAACTGAACTGAATTGACCCCAAGGAGAGAAGAGCTGTAGGAGTTCCAGTCTCCTTGTGGGAAGCCCTGCAATTCCCACTGGTCAGATGCTGTAGGAAAAAAGAGGAGCTGGTGGGGAGGAGAGGCCTGGAGAGGTAAGGGGAGATCTCTCCAAGGGTCAGGGGGTGGGAAGCCAGGCTGATCATGATCTTTGCTCTCAGTTCAGTTCAGTTCAGGCGCTCAGTCGTGTCCAACTCTTTGCTACCCCATGAATCGCAGCACGCCAGGCCTCCTTGTTCATTACCATCTCCCGGAGTTCACTCAGACTCACATCCATCGAGTCAGTGATGCCATCCAGCCATCTCATCCTCGGTCGTCCCC
>SJYT01007449.1:0-19827 GCA_006410635.1 Cephalophus harveyi | reverse complement strand
TGAGTCAGCTCTTTGCATCAGGGGGCCCAAGTATTGGAGCTTCAGCTTCAGTATCAGTCCTTCCAGCGAATATTTAGGGTTGATTACCTTTAGGATTGACTGGTTTGATCTCCTTGCAGTCCAAGGGACTCTCAAGAGTCCTTTCCAACACCACATTTGGAAGGCATCAATTTTCCGGTGCTCAGACTTTTTTATTGCCCAGCTCTAACATCTGTATATGACTACCGGAAAAACCATAACTTTGACTATATGGACATATGTAGGCAATGTAATGTGTCTGCTTTTTAATATGCTCTCTAGGTTTGTCATAGCTTTCCTTCCAAGGAGCAAGTGTCTTTTAATTTGATGGCTGCAGTCACCATGCACAGTGATTTTGAAGCCCAGGAAATTAAAAGTCTGTCATTGTTTCCATTGTTTCCCCATCTATTTGCCATGAAGTGATGGGACCAGATGCCACAATGTTAGTTTTTTGAATGTTGAGTTTTAAGCCAGCTGTTTCAGTCTCCTCTTTCACCTTCATCAAGAGGCTCTTTATTCCTCTTCGCTTTCTGCCATAAAGGTGGTGTCATTTGCATACCTGAGGTTACTGATATTTCTCCCAGTAATCCTGACTCCTGCTTGTGCTTCATCCAGCCCAGCATTTTGCATGATGTACTCTGCATATAAGTTAAATAAGCACGGTGACAATATACAGCCTTGATGTAATCCTTTCTCAATTTGGAACCAGTCTGTTGTTCCATGTCTGGTTCTAACTACTGCTTCTTGACCTGCATATCAGTTTCACAGGAGGTATTGGTGGTCTGGTATTCCCATCACTTCAGGAATTTTCCACAGTTTGGTGTGATCCACACAATCAAAGGCTTTAAGAATAGTCAATGAAGCAAATGTTTTTCTGGAATTCTCTTGCTTTTCTATGACCCAAAGGATGTTGGCAACTTGATCTCTGGTTCCTCTTGCTTTTCTAAATCCAGCTTGAACATCTGGAAGTTCTTGGTTAACATACTGCTGAAGCCTAGCTTAAAGAATTTAGAGCATTACTTAGCTAGCATGTGAAATGAGTGCAACTGTGCATTAATTTGAACATTCTTTGGCATTGTCCTTCTTTGGGAGTGGAATAAAAACTGACCTTTTCCAGTCCTGTGGCCACTGCTGAGTTTTCCAAATTTGCTGGCGTATTGAGTGCAGCACTTTCACAGCATCATTTTTAAAGATTTGAAATAGCTTAGCTGGAATTTCATCACCTCCACTAGCTTTGTTTTATAGTGACGTTTCCCAGGCCCACTTGACTTCATACTCCAGGATGTCTGGCTCTAGGTGAGTGATCACACCATTGTGGTTATCTGCGTGAATCATTAAGATTCAGTGTATCCTTGCCACCTCTTCTAAATGTCTTCTGCTTTTGTTAGGTTCATACCCTTTCTGTACTTTACTGTGCCTATCTTTGCATGAAATGTTCCCTTGGTATCTCTAATTTTCTTGTAGAGATCTTTAGTCTTTCCCATTCTACTGTTTTCCTCTATTTCTTTGCACAGTTCACTTAAAAGGGGTTTTTTTCCTCTCTCTTTGCTATTCTCTGGAACTCTGCATTCAGATGGACATATCTTTCCCTTTTCTTCTTTGCCTTTTGCTTCTCTTCTTTTCTCAGCTATTTTTAAGGCCTCCTCAGACAACCATTTTGCCTTTTTGCATTTCTTTCCACTGTGATTATCTGGGTTGTGCAGATCTTTTTTGTACAGTTCTTCTGTGTATTCTTGCCACCTCTTCTTAATATCTTCTGCTTCTGTTAGGTCCATACCATTTCTGTCCTTTATCAAGCCCATCTTTGCATGAAATGTTCCTTTGATATCTCTAATTTTCTTGAAGAGATCTCTAGTCTTTCCCACTCTGTTGTTTTCCTCTATTTCTTTGCATTGATCACTAAGGAAGGCTTTCTTGTCTCTTCTTGCTATTCTTTGTAATTCTGCATTCAGATGCTTATATCGTTCCTTTTCTCCTTTGCTTTTCACTTCTCTTCCCCTTTCTATTTCTCAATCTCCTTTGTGCCTCATGTATTCAACTTCTAATTTTTTTCACTCATAACAAATATGATTGGGCAGTTATCATGCATCATGCCTCCCAGCCCACAGGGAGCCCAGAGCCCAATGGGAGATGGCACAGGCTCACCACACCTTAATCACTGGAGTTTCGCAGAGCTCAAGCATGGACTGGCATCTCTTCACACTCTGCCTGTGATCCCATAGTCATGCCATGACTTCCACCCATGACATACATGCTAACTGTAGGGTGATCAACCAGCACTTTGTTCATGGCCGAGGAGTTTCCAAACCCTTGGGACTCAGTGCTTAAATTAGGAAAAGCCCTAAGCAAACTGGGAAGAGTTGGTCACCTAGGGCTTAGAGCCTCTGTACATGGATAACTTTACAAACCCATGTATCCATTTGGCTACTAGACATCCCCTTTGATGTTTTTAAGGTTATTTTACATTCAGCCTGCCCAGTTTCAAACTCCTGATCTCTCCCAAACCATTCCTCCTCCAACTTCCTCATATCAGTTAACGGCACTCCCAGCTACCCTATGTTATAAGCCAGAAACCGGGAGCTGTGCTCAGCACTGTCTCCTTCCTCACTGCCACATTCTTCAAAGCATTCATATGGTGGATATTTCTGACCATGTAACAATAGATATGCAGATGACACCACCCTTATGGCAGGAAGTGAAGAAGAGCTAAAAAGCCTCTTGATGAAAGTGAAAGAGGAGAGTGAAAAAGTTGGCCTAAAGCTCAGCATTCAGAAAACGAAGATCATGGCATCTGGTCCCATCACTTCATGGGAAATAGATGGGGAAACAGTGGAAACAGTGTCAGACTTTATTTTTGGGGGCTCCAAAATCACTGCAGATGGTGACTGCAGCCATGAAATTAGAAGACGCTTACTCCTTGGAAGAAAAGTTATGTCCAACCTAGATAGCATTTTCAAAAGCAGAGACATTACTTTGCCGACTAAGGTCCGTCTAGTCAAGGCTATGGTTTTTCCTGTGGTCATGTATGGATATGAGAGTTGGACTGTGAAGAAGGCTGATCGCCGAAGAATTGATGCTTTTGAACTGTGGTGTTGGAGAAGACTCTTGAGAGTCCCTTGGACTGCAAGGAGATCCAACCAGTCCATTCTGAAGGAGATCAACCCTGGGGTTTCTTTGGAAGGAATGATGCTAAAGCTGAAACTCCAGTACTTTGGCCACCTCATGCGAAGAGTTGACTCATTGGAAAAGACTCTGATGCTGGGAGGGACTGGGGGCAGGAGGAGAAGGGGACGACCGAGGATGAGATGGCTGGATGGCATCACTGACTCGATGGATGTGAGTCTGAGTGATCTCCGAGAGATGGTGATGAACAGGGAGGCCTGGCGTGCTGCGATTCATGGGGTCGCAAAGAGTCGGACACGACTGAGCGACTGAACTGAACTGAATTACTAGTGAGGTTGAGCATATTTTAATGTTAAGTTAGTCATTCATGTTTCTTCTTTTATAAATTGATTCATTTCCTTTGTTCAATTTCCCCTGAGGTGTTCTCTTTTTATTATTGATTTAGAAAATTCCTTTATAGTTTAAGGGTATCATCCCCTTATATGTCAAATATCTTACAAATATGTCAGCAGTTTTTCCTTTGTCTTTTGACTTTATTTTTTCACAATGCAAATTTTTTCTATTGTCAACCTTATCAATATTTGTTTTATTATTTCTGTTTTATCCTGTCAAGGTTATAAAAATTTTAATCTATATTTTCTTCTAATACATTTAAGCCCTCATTCTGACTACTCTACCTTTCTTCTGCCTTCCATCAAAATTCAGCATCTGTCACCCACTTTCCTCTGTTTCCTGCTAGGTGATGCTACATTGAAGCTCATAAATTGAGAAGTGCTGTGTTCTCAGGCTTCTAGGTATGCTGTCTTGACACATTAATAGGGGATTCTTGGAAGCAAATGCTACTGAACAAGAGTACTTTTCTAATGAGGTAATAATTTTGAGAGCTAAGATAAGTAGGTGAAGGAAATGATTTGAAGGCAGCAGGATCAGGTAGGTAGGTAGTAGAAATAGTGGAAATAATACCAAAGTTAAAGTTAGCATTTGGGATCAAATTTGCATTTGGGATCTCAGCACTAGCTGTGTGTTGTGGCCAAATCATATTCTCTCTCTGAGATCCAGTTTCTTCATCCATAAAATGAGAGGACTACCATGTGTTCTTTTTTTTTTTAATATATACTTATTCCACAAAATGCACCTTTTGACTTTATCAAAATCACTGTATTGTTATAACCAAGATTTTCACATAATTTGGTGATTTTGACAGTAATAATTTAAAAGTTTCTTTTAAAAAATAATTTGAAGTGTACACACTTGAATATATTTCATCACAAATGTTAATTAAATGAAAGCAGAAACATTGAAGTATTTCTTATATTTTAAAAAAGTTATTTTTCCTAAAATATTTAAAAATTTTAATTAAAGTTAAAAGGCAAAATAGAAATTAAAATTGATGAGTGTCAAAATTAATAAAATTACTCAGTTTTTAAAAATGTAATTATATCTCATAAAATATTTTTATAAAAACTATTAGAAAATCTAGAGTTTAATGTCTGTTTAACTGCTGACATAAAATATCAGTCTTATCACAATTCATCAAGTTATGTCTAGACCTACATGTATACAATACAGATTTCAGAGTATTATAAATTGTTTAATGTTGCAAAATGTATGTTCAGTCACGTCCAACTCTTTGCAACCCCATGGACTGTAGCCTGTCAGGCTTCTGTGTCCATGGAATTCTCCAGGCAAAAATACTGGAGTGGGTAGCTATTTCCTTCTTCAGGGGATCTTCTGGCTTCAGGGATTGAACCCGGGTCTCCTGCTTTGCAGGCAGATTCTTTACCATCTAAGGCATCATACAAAGTTTGGGAAAAATACTGGAGTGGGTTGCCATTTCCTTCTCCAGGGTATCTTCCCGACCCAGGGATTGAACCCTCATCTCTTGTGTTTCCTGCATTGGCGGGCAGATTCTTTACCACTTACTCACCCTGGCACTATTTTTCAGATACTGAAGAACATTAACTGCCCTTGCTGCTGCTGCTGCTGCTAAGTCACTTCAGTCTTGTCCAACTCTGTGTGACCCCATAGACAGCAGCCCACCAGGCTCCCCCATCCCTGGGATTCTCCAGGCATGAATTAAAGGTGGCAAGAATGTGAGGAAAATCTTCAGAAATCACTTCTAAAGCACATAGTATCTGCCATGTAACTGCCACTAAACAAATGACTTTGAACAAAAGTCTGCAGGGAGGAGTAATTCAGGGCATGTGCATGACACTCTATTAGGGCATTAAAAGTCTTTTTCTTCCATTTTACTCCTTACATTCAAGCTGACACTTGTACTATTAAAAGGCCAATATTTCTTGCTTTCAATTATACAAGTGCAAAGTCCCAATATCCTTGTTAGAGTATCAATTGCACACTAATCAAATATTCTAAAAACGAGTCACTGCAATATTTGTGTGCCTCATATTGATGGACTCTTATGTACCTAGCACTGACAAGACTTCCTGGGAGTATGTAGAAGAAAACTATAAGATCTAGTAATACCCCCAAGAGACTCACAGCTTGATTCTTGTGAGGAAAATCTTCATAACTGACAGCAAATACTTAAACCCACAGATTTAATGTGTTTTAATGGCACCCCACTCCAGTACTCTTGCTTGGAGAATCCCATGGACAGAGGGGCCTGGTGGGCTGCAGTTCATGGGGTCTCGAAGAGTCAGACACGACTGAGTGTCTTTACTTTTGCTTTTCACTTTCATGCACTGGAGAATGAAATGGCAACCCACTCCATGTGTTCTTTATATTCATTACCTATTTGCCACCTGTGTCCTCCTGCTCTGGTGTCATTCACTGTACACTCCCAGCACCCAGCACAGTGCCTGACAGAAAGTAGGTATTCAATAAGCTATTTTAATTTCTACCTGTAGAAATGTGTTAACTTTTGGGGGGGAAGAGGTGGATGTTGGGAGAGGGGAAAGAGAGAATGTCAGGTTAGGAGAATATGGAAAGTGGCAGGGAGTTTGAACATTACAAATGGAAGCATAACAAGTAAGAGGATAATTTGAAAAGATAAGTGGGGGCTAATAAACAGGGTTAGGCTTATATATCTAGCTAAGGAATTTTGGATTTTATCCAATAGGTACTGGGGAGCTGGTGAAGGCTTTAAGCAGGTGTGACACACTCCTGCAATTCCACCTCAACTCCAAATTATGATAAGCTTGTCTGGCAAATAAGGAGGGTAGATTGCTCAGAGAGAGTCTAGAAGCAGAAAAGCTAGGCTATTGCAACAATCTATGACAAAGATAGTAAGCTAGGGCAGAGGCGACAGAAATGGATCTAAGAGATTTCTTTTCTCTCCCTTCTTTTAAGAGAAATATTAATAGTGCCACTTCCAGTCTTCCCCATGTATACATATTGAGGGAGCAAGACCAGCTGATCTCTAGGATACCTTCAAGATGGAATACTCTGCATCTTGGGGTCTGAGGTGCTGTATCACCTCCATTGTGCTCCCTGGCTATCTCATCATGAGTTGCCACTACTCCCCTCTCTCTCCATGACACCCCACTCTGGGGCAGTGATATTATTGTTTTGTCAGAGCTAGTCAGAGCTCAGGAAAGACAGAAGGCAGGCCTCAGTTCTTTTATTATCAATGAATCCTCTGACAGCCCAGGCTAATTGGGAAGGGTAGGAGTCTTCTGGGAGATTTTGAAAGCTTCCAAAAATAGCCTCAAGGCCTCAGTCACAGGGCCAGGACACTGACTGAACATTGGAACTCACAGTCTTTGCCAAGTTCCCACCCCAGCCTCCATTCTATTACTGAATAAGCCAATTTTCCCTCCTGCTTTAGTTATCTCCTTGGAGGGCCCAGTCCACACCTGAGAAGTTCAAATTTAGCCCTAAGTCTCCATCCCTAACTCCTCTAGAGAGAAAGCCCAAGATATAGCAACTTATCTTCTTTAAAACTCCCTGTGGGCTCTGGGATGGGAAAGAAAACAAGAGAAAGATGGAGATGATGAGACCAAGACACACATATACAGAGATCAAAAAGCAAAGGAAGAAAGATTGGGATATGAGGAAAATAGAGAAAGACAGAATGACAAGGAAGGAGACAGAAAATATAAAAGGATAAAGTGTCTGAGAGACTAGGGCAAAGAAGGAGAAAGACTCAGAGATATAAATAAATAGGGAGGACAAGAAAAAGGCAAAGAGAAAGAGGGAAAGGGATATATACAGTCAGAAACAGGCAGAGAAAAAAAGAGTGGGAGCCAGGGAAAAGAGTGAACCTCAGTCCCTGGACCTGTCCTAAACTCCTGCATCAAGCCAACCATTTGTGTCTAGAAGCCTGAACTGAGTCCAGGAGACAGTTCCTACAAAATCCAGTTCTTCAGGGTGGGAACTGACAGGGCCTCCCTGAGGCCATGACAGACAGAAGGACCAAGGCAAGCTTGGCAGTCAGCCCAAACAGGCCTCATATTTGCACACTACTCTCATCAGGAACTCATACCTACCATGTAGTGCAGATGGGCCAATAAAGAGTCACCCTCAAAGCCAGTGCACAAAAAAATGACCTCTAAAATGAGAACACTTTCCTATTTGATATTTAGAAACACTCCAGATATTAATGAATTCTGTATAGTGATTTCAACACCTTATTGTTTTTATTTTTAATTACATATTGGCAAGGGGGCCAGAATCTGTTCAACTTTTGAGGCCTTTAAAGGTTTTCCCCTGATGTGCCACCATGGATCTAGGGGCTAGTGTACAGTGATGAAATGACATGCTTTCATTCTGGACCTGTTTGGATGCCTCTCTGACTGCCCATTTTCAATCATTTTGTCAGAGTCCTTGGACAAGAAGTAGAAAATTTCAAGCCAAAGCCTGTCTTTGGGGGGTTGCAAGGACCAGTAGGGAGAGAACAAAGAGATTTGGCCAAGAAAGTGAAGAAGGGGTGCCTAATCTACTAGTAAGGCATTGAAACACATAGGCTTAAGGCCCAACTTTGCCCTAAAAACAGTGTGAGCTTCAGTATGTCACTTTATCCTTCTGAAATTCAGCATCCTTTTTAATAAAATAGAGCTAATATCCATCTTGGAGAAGGGAATGGCAACCCACTCCAGTACTCTTGCCTGGAGAATCCCAGGAGGGAGCCTGGTAGGCTACAGTCCATGGAGTCACAAAGAGTCGGACATGACTGAGCGACTTGCCAGAGTACTCATGACGTTAACAAGAGAATAAGCCATTAGAAACTACAAGTGTTTCTTATACTCAGGTGGTTCAGTGGTCAAGACTGTTGTTGTTGCTCAGTCGTTAAGTTGTGTCTGACTCTTTGTGACTCCATAGACTTCAGTACACCAGGATGCTCTGTTCTCCACTGTCTTCCGGAGTTTGTTCAAATTTATGTCCATTGAGTTGGCAATGCTATCTAAACTTATCTCATCTTCTGTCACCCCCCTTCTCCTTTTGCCTTCAATCTTTCCCAGCATCACGGTCTTTTCCATTGAGTCGCCTCTTCACATTTGGTGGCCGAAGTATTGAAGCTTCAGCTTCAGCAAGAATCTGTCTGCCAAAGCCTGGATTTGATCCCTGGTCTTAGAAGATCCCACATGTGAGGCAACTAAGCCCATCTACCACCACTACTGAAGCCTATGTGCTCTACAATAAGTGAAGCCCCCACAAGGAGAAGCCTTGAGAGCAGCCTCTGCTCACCGCAACTAGTAAAAGCCTGTGTGCAGCAATGAAGACCCAGAACAGTCAATAAATTAAAAAAATAAATTAAAAGAAAATACAGAATCTACGAGTGTGAGAAGAGTTCCAATTATTGCAAATAGTTTTGGGGAATGCCAGACCATTAAAGAAAACACACTTCCTGGTACAGATGAGGCAACACAGGTTTTCTGAATTTTGCTAGGGCAGAAACAGGAGGAGAAAGCAAGAAATCCTGAAAGAAGCCTGGGGAAAAATGGGAAACTGGAGCAGGGGGTTAAAAATGGAAACTTATATTTATTGTCTTAATAAGAACTGAGATGTGATTAATTATGTGTTTATGGCCATGTTTGGGCTTTGTTTGGTGATAGGTTGGGGAGGAATTATAAATATGTCTAATATGTAGGGAGCTTTTTGTAAGAAACCATTGAAAAGGGAGCATGGCCAGCCCGTCAGAGACCCAGAAATTAGCCAGCTCCTTGACAACAAGAATCTGAGCAAGAAGCCTTAGGAGATGAAGGGCACCGTAAAAGTCTCCAATCTGGCCAAATGTCACTCCTAGGGATTTCGTGGCTCCCCAGTACCTATGAGATTAATTCTAAACTCCCTTTTGTAGTAAGTCCCTATAGCTTGATTCCTCACTGCTTTTCCCCAGCCTCATCTATGACTTTTCTTCACTGCAATCTCATATATCATAGCCATATTAAACTTCTGACCACCATACTCCGTATGCACTATCTATCGGAAATGTATCCATGCCACCCCTCCCTTTGCTTAGCTAAACTAACTTATTCTTCAGAATTTAGCTAAAAATCACCTTTCCTAGGAAATCTTCCTTAACCATCTTTTATCCCCAGTCTGGAATCTCATAATTTCTGATTAATGCCATCTCCATTTAATGTCATCTGGATTGATATTGTTTGACATTATGAGTTCCCATGTCTTTTTCTCCCATAAGATAATGACTATTTTGAAGATGAGGACGATATCATTAACATTTTTGTGATAACTATAGGTGGCATTACCTAACTATGCTATACACTTTACACACATGAACTCTCACATGAACTCCATTGAGGTGAACACTATGAAAAAGCTCAGGTTATATAATATCACTATAAACCCACAAAAATGTCTAAAGTAAAACGTGACAGCACCAAATGCTGATAATGATGAAGAAACTGAATCATTCATACGTTGCTGGTATGAATTCAAAATGGTATAACTCTGAAAGTTTGGCACTTTTTAAAAAATAAATTTATTTATTTTAATTGGAGGTTAATTACTTTACAATATTGTATTGGTTTTGCCATACATCAACATGAATCTGCCACAGGTATACACATATTCCTTATGCAATTAAAAATGCAACTACCATGTGACCCAGCAATTACACTTGGGCATTTATCTAGATAAGTGAAAATTTCTGTTCATACAAAAACCTGTGTGAAAATTCATAATGGCTTTGTTCATAGTAGCCCCAAATTGGAAATCAACCAAATGTCCTTCAGTGGGTGAATGGTTGAACAAGCTATGGTGTATCCATAACATGGAATACAACTCAGCAATAGAAAGGGAATGGACTATTAAGACACACAACACCAATGTATGAACCTCAACAGAAGAATTATGCTTAGTGAAAAAAGTCAGTCTCCAAAGCAACAATTGCAAAATTATATTCACTTAACATTCCTGAAATGAAAAAATTGTATATATGGACAACAGATAAGAGGCTACAAGAGATTAAGAATGGAGTGGAATTAGGAGAGTGGTGAGTGTGGCTATAACAGGAAAACATGAGGGGTCTTTGTAGTAATGAAAATATTATGTACTTTAACTGTATCAATGTCAACATCCTGGTTGTGATATTGAACTATAGTTGTAGGTAACTAGGAAAATACTGCAGAGGATACCCCTGTCTTATTTCTTATAACAGTATGTGAATCTACCACTATCTCAAAATTAAGAGTTAATTCTTTTTTAAAAGGAGTAGAGTACTGATACATATTATGGCATGGATGAGCCATGTAAAAATTATACTAAGTGAAAGAAGTCAGTAACAAAAGACCACATAATGCACGTTTCTATTTACATGAAATATTCAGAAAAGACAAATCCATAGAGACAGAAATTGGACTAGTTGTTGCCTAGAGCTGGAGGAGGGGTGGAATAGAAAGGGACTGATAAAATCACTTTTTATGGTGATGAAAATGTTTGAAATTAAGATAATGATGATGATTGCAAAACTCTGTGATACACTAAAGCCCACTGAATTGTACATTTTAAAAGGTAAAGTTGACAGTACTTGAATATATCTCGATAAAGCTATTGTTTAAAGAATTATAGATCATATAACAAAACAATAGAGTAGACAATTCCAAGCTCTCATTTCCCCACAGAAACATCAAAAAATAAGCAGAAACTGTCAGAGCCAACTTTATCAGAGCTCTGAAAATCAGTCAAATATTTCTGGCAATCAAGTGGACACTAAATCAAGAAAAGACAACTGCAAATAGGAGAGTTTGTGGTGCATTTGCATGCCTTTGCCTCACCCCTTCCTGGGTATTGTGGCAGCTATTTTCTTTCCTTGAGCTTTGTGTTTTTTATTTTTTTCCTTTATACGCAAGGACTCTTGCTTTCAACTTAAACAGAAATTCAAGTCTGTAACAGGTTGCAGCTCAAGTAAAATACCATGCATAACATTTGAGTACTTCAAAACAGTAAGCACACACAGGGTGAAGCGAATGGTCAAATAGGGCTTACTGTTCTCAAAAATTAGGTATAACAGCAAAAGCATTACCATCGATAGCTAAAGTTATTCCTCGAGCCCTAGCTTGTGAGGCAGATAATAAAAGCATCAATTACTGGTAGATGAAGTAGGGCTTCTTAAACTTATCAGTTTAATCAATAAACAAGTTTTTTTAAGTTACTTTTTTGTGTCAGTTCCACGAATGAAAATCATTTGATTTGTACTTTAAGATCTATTATTCCACTTAAAGAGTATGAAAATATGTTTATGGAGGACAATGATGGACTTCAGATGAGACTGCACCTCTTTAAATTCTTCCAACGTGTGTATGTGTCATACAAAAGCGTCTTGATCCTCAGCACACAATTTCCCAAAGGAATATCAAGTGGACAACTGACATGCCACCACCTCACTTCAGTTCAGTTCAGTCGCTCAGTCATGTCAAACTCTTTGGACTGCAGCACCCATGGACTGCAGCACACCAGGCTTCCCTATCCCTCACCAAATTCCGGAGCTTACTCACGCTCATGTCCATGGAGTCAGTGATGCTATCCAACCATCTCATCCTCTGTCATCCCCTTCCCCTCCTGCCTTCAATCATTCCCAACATCAGCTCCTTTTCAAATGAGTCAGTTATTTGCATCAGGTGGCCAAAGTATTGGAGTTTCAGCTTCAGCATCAGTCCTTCCAATGAACATTCAGGACTGATTTCCTTTAGGATGCACTGGTTGGATCTCCTTGCAGTCCAAGGGACTCCCAAGAGTCTTCTCCAACACCACAGATCAAAAGCTTCAATTCTTCAGTACTTAGCTTTCTTTATAATCCAACTCTCACATCCATACATGACTACTGGAAAAACCAAAGCTTTGACCATATGAACCTTTGTTGGCAAAGTAATGTCTCTGCTTTAAAATATACTGTAAATGTTGGTCATAATTTTTCTTCCAAGACACAAACCTTTTTTATTTATTTATTTTTTTACTTTACAATATTGTATTGGTTTTGCCATACTTCAACATGAATCCACCACAGGTGTACACGTGTTCCCAATCCTGAACCCCCCTCCCACCTCCCTCCCCATATCATCCCTCTGGGTCATCCCAGTGCACCAGCCCCAAGCATCCTGTATCCTGCATCAAACCTAGACTGGTGATTCGTTTCTCATATGATATTATACATGGTTCAGTGCCATAGCTGCAGTCACCATCTACAGTGATTTTGGAGCCCCCCAAAATAGTCTGTCACTGTTTCCGTTGTTTCCCCTTCTATTTGCCATGAAGTGATGGGATCAGATGCCATGATTTTAATTTTCTGAATGTAGAGTTTTAAGCCAACTTTTCCACTCTCATCTTTCACTTTCATTAAAAGGTTCTTTAGTTCTTTTTCACTTTCTGCCATAAGGGTGGTGTCATCTGCACATCTGAGGTTATTGATATTTCTTCTAGCAATCTTGATTCCAGCTTGTGCTTCTTCCAGCCCAGCATTTCTCATGATGTACTCTGCATAGAAGTTAAATAAGCAGGGTGACAATATACAGTCTTGATGTACTCCTTCCCTGATTTGGAGCCAGTCTGTTGTTCCATGTCCAGTTCTAACTGTTGCTTCCTGACCTCCATACAGGTTTCTCAAGAGGCAGGTCAGGTGGTCTGGTATTCCCATCTCTTTCAGAATTTTCCACAGTGTATTGTGATCCACACAGTCAAAAGCTTTGGCATAGTCAATAAAGCAGAAATAGATGTTTTTCTGGAACTCTTGCTTTTTCAATGTTCCAATGGATGTTGGTAATTTGACCTCTGGTTCCTCTGCCTTTTCTAAATCCAGGTTGAACATCTGGAAGTTCATGGTTCACATACTTTTGAAGCCTGGTTTGGAGAATTTTGAGCATTACTTTACTAGCATGTGAGATGAGTACAATTGTGCAACAGTTTGAGTCTTCTTTGACATTGCCTTTCTTTGAGATTGGAATGAAAACTGACCTTTTCCAGTCCTGTGGCCACTGCTGAGTTTTCCAAATTTGCTGGCATATTGAGTGAAGCACTTTCACAGCATAATCTTCCAGGATTTGAAATAGCTCAACTGGAATTCCATCACCTCCACTAGCTTTGTTCATAGTGATGTTTTCTAAGGCCCACTTGACTTCACATTCCAGGATGTCTGGCTCTAGGTGAGTGATCATACCATCATGGTTATCTGGGTCATAAAGGTCTTTTTTGTATAGTTCTGTGTATTTTTGCCATCTCTTCTTAATATTCTCTGCTTCTGTTAGGCTCATACTATTTCTGTCCTTTATTGTGCCCATTTTTACATGAAATGTTTCCTTGGTATCTCTAATTTTCTTGAGGAGATCGCTAGTCTTTCCCTTTGTATTGTCTTCCTGTTTCTTTGCATTGATCACAGAGGAAGGCTTTTTTACAATCTCTCCTTGCTATTTTCTGGAATAGCAAAGCCAACACCTCAGAATATTTTAAACTTGTTACTGCATTTGTCAGCATGTGGCACCAGGGAACAGGGAAAATAGGGTAGTTGAGGTTGTTAAAGGAGAATTCTAAAACAGTTTAAGCAATCATATGCCTTTATAGTCCATTTGATTAGTGACTTTTGGCATTTGCAGAGTGATTGAGACATGGCTTGCTTTAGAAGCATCAAAACAAGGGCGCATGTATGTTTTGGAGCCTTTTCTAGTTGTTGTTCTTGTCACTTGGTAGCCATCTGGTGGTGCTCCATATTGATTGTGGGAAACATGCTGCACTCAATTGAACTCAAAAATAAATTCTTTTGTTTGAAGGTTGGCTGTTGGATCAAAGTTTTAAGTAACTCCTTGTGTTGCTTCACAATGAGGCTAGGATTTTCATCAATATCGTTGCCAGAGAAATACTGATCTATGATTTCAAATGCTAAATATATGTCATTTTTATATTGCTGTAAAACTTCTCCAAACCACTGCATTCTTTATTACTTCAGCTATCATGCTTGCTTCATCACTAGCCATTATAGACTATCTAAAACCACCTGAACAACTTGAGAATCTTTTACTGAAAGTAAATTAGAGAAAGGTGGTATTGTGCTGTACTCAACTTGGTATTTTTTGTCACTTATTATTAAGTTGCTAATTGCCCCCAAAGCTCCCTTTTGTGTTCCAAAGTCCCCCTTAGCAAGCTGATAAATAATCATAGGATTAATCCAGCATCTATTACAGCTTGAACTTGTTGCTGGTTGCCTGCTGTAATGTTGGAAAGGAATCACACTGCTTCCTTGTTTATCGTCTCCTTTGGATGTGATAAGAGATTTGGAAGTGTGACAGGACATCGCAGTTGAGAACAACCTGGGTCTGCTCGTTGGCACCTGTCACTATGTTGCCAACTGCTCTGAGTGCTGCTTTTTGAACTTTCATTTCCTGATGGCTCAGAAGGGGTACAATAAATGCCACAGCCCTTGAATCAGTAACCATCTGTATCTGCCCTTTAACTCCATCTGTCAGATGTGACAGCACCCAAACAGTATTCACAAGAGTGTTTATGTCCATATGATATATTAAGACACACAATGCTGGCAAAATCTCCAGACTGTCTCCATAGGTGATGGAGTCAGTCCTTATTTCTGCAGAGACTAAAATAATCCATGAGACATTCCAAAAGAAGGCAATAGAAGATGGCAGAGAAATAGGACGGGGAGATCACTTTCTCCCCCACAAATTCATTAAAAGAACATTTAAATGCTGAGTAAATTCCACAAAACAACTTCTGAATACCGGCAGAGGACATCAGGCACCCAGAAAAGCAGGTAGGAAAAAATATAAAAGACAAAAAAGAAGACAAAAGAGGTAGGGTCAGAGCTCTGCCCCGAGAAGGGAGTCTTAAAAAGAGAGAAGTTTCCAAACACCAGGAAACACTCTCACTGCCGAGTCTGTGGCAAGCCTTGGAAGCACAGAGGGCAACATAACAGGGAGGAAAAATAAATAAGTAAAACTCACAGATTAGGAGCCCAATGGTAACTCCCCCAGTGGAGAAGCAGCACAGATGCCTGCATCCGCCACTAGCAAGCAGGGACTGGGCAGGGAGGCGCAGGCTGCATTGCTTAAAGTAAGGACCAGGCCTGAATTCCCCGAGGGCAATCAGAGTGGACTAACTTGGGCTAGCAAACCAGACTGTGGGATAGCTACCACGCGAAAAGCCCTAACCTAAGACACCGCCAGGCCCACACACAGAACAAAGGACTGAACAGAACTAGCCGGCTTCAAACCATCCCCCTCTGGTGACAGGCAGCCAGAGCCGGAAGGGGGCAATTGCAGCCCCAGAGAGACATTATCTACCAAACTGCAAGCAGGCTTCTTTGCTAACTAAGACTTCCTGGGGTTCTGGACAGTCAACATCCAACTGAGAGGGTGCTCCAGTTGTACATCCAGAAAAATGAGTGGCAGGGATGGGGGAGGTGATAAGTCGCAGCGACCATTCTCGCCAAACACCTCATCACCTGAGCTGCTCGGACCTGGGAAGGCACAAAATGCAGGCCCAACCGAGTCTGTGCCTCTGAGAACTACCCAAGTGCCTGAACCTGAGCAGCTTAGGCCTGGGAGGTGCATGCAGCCCAGGGCTGGCCTCGGATGGTTCCCAGTGGAGCAACCTAGAGCCTGAGTTGTGTGGGCAGGGAGGGCATACACGCCATAAGTGGGGGCAGGCCCAGTGTCTCTGAGAAACTGTGAGCACATGCCAGTGTCATTTGTTTGCAGCGTCCCTCCCTCCCCACAGCACGACTGAATAAGTGAGCCTAAAAAAAGTGTCCACCACTACTCCCCTTGTGTCAGGGCAGAAATCAGACACTGAAGAGACCAGCAAACAGAAGAAGCTAAAACAGGGAACCACCTTGGAAGTGACCATTGCAATAGATGAAAACCCTGTAGTTAGTACTGACTACATAAGAAGGGGCCTATAGATCTTGAGAAATATAAGCCGGATGAAGGAACTATCCGAAAATGAACTGACCCCACACTGCCCACAACAGCACCAGAGAAAGTCCTAGATATATTTTTACTATTTTTATAATCATTCTTTTTTCTTTTTTTTTTTAAATTTTAGATCCTCTATTACTCCTTTAATTTTCATTTTTATAACCTATTATTACTTAAAAAAAACTCCCTATTTTTTTAGCAAACTTCATATATATATATATTTTAATAATCTTTGTGAATTTTTTTTATTTTTCTTTTTGTTAATATTGCATTTTTGAAAATCCAACCTCTACTCTAGATTTTTAATCTTTACTTTTTGGTATATGTTATCAATTTTGTACCTTTAAGAACCCAATCTTCAGTACCCATTTTTACTTGGGAGTGAGATTACTGGCTTGACTGCTCTCTCCCCCTTTGGAATCTCCTTTTTCTCCAGCAGATCACCTCTGTCTCATCCCTCCCCCTTCTCTTCTCTACCCAACTCTGTGAATCTCTGTGTGTTCCAGATGGTGGAGAACACTTAGGGAACTGATTACTGGCTGGATCTGTCTCTCTCCTTTTGATTCCCCACTTTTATCCTCCTGGCCACCTCTGTCTCCTTCCTCCCTCTTCTCTTCTCTGTATAACTCTATGAACATCTCTCAGTGGTCCAGACTGTGGAGCACACATAAGGAAGTGATTACTGACTAACTTGCTCTCTCCTCTTTTGATTCCACCTCATGTAATTTGGGTCACCTCTAACTCCCTCCTCCCTCTTCTCTTCTCCATGTAACTCTGTGAACCTCTCTGGGTGTCCCTCACTGTGGAGAAACTTTTCATCTTCAACCTAGATGTTTTATCACTGGTGCTGTATAGAAGGAGAAGTCTTGAGACTACTGTAAAAATAAGACTGAAAACCAGAAGCAGGAGGCTTAAGTCCAAATCCTGAGAACACCAGAGAACTCCTGACACCAGGGAACACTAATTGATGGGAGCTCATCAAAAGCCTCCATACCTGCACTGAAACCAAGAACCACCCAAGGGCCAACAAGTTCCAGAGCAAGACATACCATGAAAATTCTCCAGCAACACAGGAACACAGCCCTGAGCTTCAATATACAGGCTGCACAAAGTTACTCCAAAACAATCGACATCTCATAACTCATTACTGGACACTTCATTGCACCCCAGAGAGAAAAAATCCAGCTCCACCCACCAGAACACCAACACAAGCTTCCCTAACCAAGAAACCTTGACAAGCCACCTGTACAACCTCACACACAGCGAGGAAACTCCACAATAAAGAGAACTCCACAGACTGCCAGAATACAGAAAGGCCACCCCAAACTCAGCAATATTAACAAGATGAAGAGACAGAGGTATACCCAGCAAGTAAAGGAACAGGATAAATGCCCACCAAACCAAACAAAAGGAGAAGAGATAGGGAATCTACCTGATAAAAAATTCTGAATAATGATAGTGAAAATGATTCAAACTCTTGAAGTCAAAAGGGAATCACAGATAAATAGCCTGGAGACAAGGATTGAGAAGATGCAAGAAAGGTTTAACAAGGACCTAAAAGAAATAAAAAAGAGTCAGTATATAATGAATAATGCAATAAATGAGATTAAAAAAAAAAAAACCTCTGGAGGCAACAAATAGTAGAATAATGGAGGCAGAAGATAAGATCTGTGAAGTAGAAGATAGAATGGTAGAAATTAATGAATCAGAGAGGAAAGAAGAAAAATGAATTAAAAGAAATGAGGACAATCTCAGAGACCTTGGGACAATATTAAACTCTCCAACATTCGAATTATAGGAGTCCCAGAAGAAGAAAACAAAAAGAAAGACCATGAGAAAATATTTGAGGAGATAATAGTTGAAAACTTCCCAAAAATGGGGAAGGAAATAATCACCCAAGTCCAAGAAACCCAGAGAGTCCCAAACAGGATAAATCAAAGGTGAAACACCCCAAGACACATATTAATCAATTAACAAAGATCAAACACAAATAACAAATATTAAAAGCAGCAAGGGAAAAAAAAACAAATAACACACAAGAGGATTCCCATAAGGATAATAGCTGATCTTTCAATAGAAACACTTCAGGCCAGGAGGGAATGGCAAGACATACTTAAAGGGATGAAAGAAAATAACCTACAGCCCAGATTACTGTACCCAGCAAGGATCTCATTCAAATATGAAGGAGAAATCAAAAGCTTTACAGACAAGCAAAAGCTGAGAGAATTCAGCAGCACCAAACAAGCTTTCCAACAAATGCTAAAGGATCTTCTCTAGACGGGAAGCACAAAAAGGGTGTATAATCTCGAACCCAAAACAATAAAGTAAATGGCAATGGGATCATACTTATCAAAAACAATACAATATTGTAAAGTAATTAACCTCCAATTAAAATAAATAAATTTATATTAAAAAAATAATAATTACCTTAAACATAAATGGATTGAATGCCTCAACCAAAAGACAAAGTCTGCCCGAATGGATACAAAAACAAGACCCCTATATCTGTTGTCTACAAGAGACCTACCTCAGAACAAAGGACACATACGGACTGAAAGTGAAGGGCTAGAAAAAGATATTCCATGCAAGTAGAGACCAAAAGAAAGCAGGAGTAGCAATACTCATATCAGATAAAATAGACTTTTAAACAAAGGCTGTGAAAAGAGGCAAAGAAGGACACTACATAATGATCAAAGGATCAATACAAGAAGAAGATATAAATATATATGCACCCAACATAGGAGCACTGCAACTCAGTTCAGTTCAGTTCAGTTCAGTCGCTTAGTCATGTCCAACTCTTTGTGACCCCATGAATCGCAGCACGCCAGGCCACCCTGTCCATCACCAACTATGGGGGTTCACTCAAAATCACATCCTTGGAGTCAGTGATGCCATCCAGCCATCTCATCCTCTGTCATCCCCTTCTCCTCCTGCCCCCAGTCCTTCCCAGCATCAGAGTCTTTTCCAATGAGTCAACTCTTCACATGAGGTGGCCAGGTACTGGAGTTTCAGCTTCAGCATCATTCCCTCCAAAGAAATCCCAGGGTTGATCTCCTTCAGAATGGATTGGTTGGATCTCCTTGCACTCCAATGGACTCTCAAGAGTCTTCTTCAACACCACAGTTCAAAAGCATCAGTTCTTCGGCACTCAGCTTTCTTCACAGTCCAACTCTCCAATCCATACATGACTACTGGAAAAACCATAGCCTTAACTAGACGGAACTTTGTTGGCAAAGTAATGTCTCTGCTTTTGAATATGCAATCTAGGTTGGTCATAACTTTTCCTCCAAGGAGTAAGCGTCTTTTAATTTCATGGCTGCAGTCATCATCTACAGTGATTTTGGAG
>SJYT01007441.1:96691-130366 GCA_006410635.1 Cephalophus harveyi | reverse complement strand
CCCCAGCCCCCTGCCCCCGCCCCACGTCCTCCAGGTGACTTGACATCCTCGGGGTGTGGCTCCTCCCCTTTGTCCTGAGTCCTGTGTGGAGCCACAGCTGCCCCATGTCTGTCCCCCCACAGCCATGAGCTCAGCCCACACAGGAGGTGCCGAGGGGCCCCGTGTCCCCATCACCTGTTTTCCCATCTCCCCTTCCTTCTCTTCTCTGAACCCCAGGACATCAGTTCAACCATCCTTCCCTTGGTTCATCTCTCCTCGCTTTCCATCTCCTCCTCCCTCCTTCCATCCCCTTTACCTCCTTCCCTCTCTCCCCACCACCATGCCCCCATGAGGTTCCAGTCACCTTGTCCCCGAGTCCACCCTGACCGTGCCCCTCTGTCCTGGTCATGACGAGGCAGCAGTCCCGGCAGCTCCCCTGACTGTGCCCTGCATCCTGGGGGGGACACCTTGGCAGCATCGCCCCAGCTGACCTTCCCCACGACCCTATGTAACAGTTGGTCCTGCTGCCGTCCTCGGACAGCAAACACCTGCCCCGTCACTCCTGGTGCAGGTGGGGTTTGACCCCAGTTTAATCCCAGAACCTCTTCTCTAAACCGTGAGCCTCTCAACCTCACCTACTAACCTGTCATCTCATTGTCTTGAGTATTTTTAACCCAACAATGGACGTGTTGCATTAACAGATCTCCCTCTGTCACTTAAACCTCAATTTATTTAACCTCAATTTGTCTCCAGAGCAACGGGAGTGGGGTTCTCTCTGACAGTCACAGGCAGTAAGGGGGTTGTTGTCTATAACTTTTTAGAAAACTAGTGATTGACTAAGATAGTCTGCTTATATAATCACTTGTGCTGGAAATTCTAAACGGTGTCCACAAGGGATGATGACTCTGGGCTGAGAAGAGCACTCTCTCTGACTCCTCCCTTGGAACACGACTGCCCCTTCTTGACCACTATGCTGATTTCAAAGCAAACAGATAGTGACTCAGAATCTGAATTCACCAAGACAGCCTTGGATTAATATTTCCTGTGTCTCCTCCATATTTCCTTAAATGACCTTTTCTGAGAGGTTTTTGGCCTCCTTAGATCCCTCTTCTTCCTTTTCTAATTCCCTAACTTCCTCTTCATTCTTTGTTTTTATTATTAGTGTGTAACATTATCTTTTGAATGTTTACTTTTTATAATTTAAGTTGTAAAAGTAAAGCATAAGTTTTGACCAAGATGGAGAGTTATATGCACATGTTTAACTCCACTCCCTCTCAAAATCTAATGAATGACAGCAAAGGGAGTTTTAAGACAAAAACCAGCAACAACAAAAAATTTGTGATCTAGGAGGACAAAAACAAAATTGGGGAAGCTGGAAATAGATGTATGTAACTCACTCAGGAGATCACAGGAGTTAAACTCTAAGCCAGCAATGGGGACAACCAGGAGGAAAGCAATTCACGCTACAAACCCCCTTAAAGGGTCATAAATGTGAACCCTTAATACCCCTGCTGGGAATGATTGAAACCAGGAGGAGAAGGGGACGACAGAGGATGAGACGGTTGGATGGCATCACCGACTCGATGGACATGAGTTTGAGTAATCTCCGGGAGTTGCTGATGCACAGGGAAGCCTGGCGTGCTGCAGTCCATGGGATCGCCAAGAGTCGGACAGGACTGAGCAACTGAGCTGATCTGAATATCCCTGAAGGAGGGTATGAAGCAGTCCAGATTATGATTGCAGATTAGCATAAGGTTTATGTTTTTGTTGCTCTCCAGTAACTAAGTCGAGTCTGACTCTTTTCAACCTCATGGACTGTAGCAAGCCAGATTCCCCCGTCCTCCACTATCTCCCATAGTTTGCTCAGATTCATGTCCATTGAGTCACTCATGCTATCTAGCCATTTTATCCTCTGCCAACCCTATCTCCTTCTGCCTTCAATCTTTCCCAGCACCAGGGTCTTTTCCAGTGAGTTGGCTCTTCACATCAGGTGAGGTGCCCAAAGTATTGGTGCTTCAACTTAAGCATCAGTCCTTACAACAAATATTCAGGCTTGATTTCCTTTAGGACTGACTGGTTTGATCTCCTTGCAGTCCAAGGGACTCTCAAGAGTCTTCTCCAACACCACAGTTCAAATGCGTCAATTGTTCACTGCTCAGCCTACTTTATGATCCAGCTCTCACATCTGTACATGACTACTGGAAAAATCATAGCTTTGACCATACGGACCTTTGTCAGCAAAGTGACATCTCTGCTTTTTAATATGCTGTCTAGGTTTGTCATAGCTATCCTTCCAAGGAGCAAGGAAGGAAATTTCATTTCATGGCTGCAGTCACCATCCACAGTGATTTTGGAGCCCAGGAAAATAAAATCTATCACTGCTTTCATTTTTTCTCCTTTTGTTTGCCATGAAGTGATGGGACCAGATGCCATGATCTTAGATTTTTTAATATTGAGTTTCAAGCCAGCTTTTTCATTCTTGTCTTTCGTTCATCCTCATTAAGAGGCTCTTTAATTCCTCTGCACTTAATGCCATTAGAGTGATAGTATCTGCATATCTGAGGTTGTTGATATTTCTCCCAGCAATCTTGATTCCAGCTTGTTCACACAGGAGGTGCCGAGGGGCCCCGTGTCCCCATCACCTGTTTTCCCATCTCCCCTTCCTTCTCTTCTCTGAACCCCAGGACATCAGTTCAACCATCCTTCCCTCGGTTCATCTCTCCTTGCTTTCCATCTCCTCCTCCCTCCTTCCATCCCCTTTACCTCCTTCCCTCTCTCCCCACCACCATCCTCCCATGTGGTTCCAGTCACCCTGTCCCCGAGTCCACCCTGACCGTGCCCCTCTGTCCTGGTCATGACGAGGCAGCAGTCCCGGCAGCTCCCCTGACTGTGCCCTGCATCCTGGGGGGGACACCTTGGCAGCATCGCCCCAGCTGACCTTCCCCACGACCCTATGTAACAGTTGGTCCTGCTGCCGTCCTCCGGTCATAGGAAGGGGAACCGAGCCAAACACCTGCCCCAAGTCACTCCTGGTGCAGGTGGGGTTTGACCCCAGTTTAGCCCCAGAGCCTCCCTTCTTAACCATGAGCTGCTTGGACTCACCTACTGACTTGTCATCTTGTCTTGGCTATTTTTAACCTAATAATGGATGTGTAGCATCTGTCACTCAGTGAGGCTTCAGAACTTGAACAGTGTATCTGACTTCAGGGTAGAAAGGAGGGGTTCTCTTCTAGGCACAGGCAATAAGGAAGTGTGTCACCAGTAGATAATTTTTTGAAAACTGAAAATTGATTAAGTTTGTTTGCTTTTTGCAATCACTTGTGCTGGTGATTCTAAGCAGTATGTGACTCAATCTGAATTAAGCACGATAGCTTTGGATTAATATTTCCTGCACCTCCTCCAAATTCCCTTAAATGGCCTTTTTTTAGGGACTTTGGTCTCCTTAAATCCCTTTCTTCCTTTTTAATTCTTCCTTCTTTTCTTCCTTTCTCTGTTTCAGCCACATTTCCTATGAGCTTTTTCATCAGTAAATTGATTTTTCAGTTAATTCAATCAACTGGATGGTCATGATCATTTTTACAGGGAAGTAATAGAGATGTTTTTAATCCAAGTGAAGTACCACCATGCAAAAACATCACACCAGAGGAATATCTATAGCAAACATAATTCATAAGTTTGAGGTTGGCTTATTTTTTTTATAAATAGTAATTTTATTTATGTAGCCAAATCTAATTATATTCTCACTTGTAGTTTTTCTTTTATTTCTAAATCCAAAACCCCACATCTCACTAGAGGTAAAAAATAGTTTTCCTAATTTTTGTAAGATTTGATTACTTTTCATAAAAAGTGAAAGAGAAAGTCACTCAGTCATCTCCAACTCTTTGTGACCCCATAGACTATAGAGTCCATGGAATTCTCCAGCCCGGAACTGGAGTGAGTTGACTTTCCCTTCTCCAGGGGGTCTACCCAAACTAGGGATCAAACCCAGGTGTCCCACATTGCAGGCAGATTCTTTACCAGCTGAGCCACAAGGGAAGCCCAAGAAAACTGGAGTGGGTAGCCTATCCCTTCTCCAGGGGATCTTCCCAACCCAGGAATCGAACCGGTGTCTCCTATATTGCAGGCGGATTCTTTACCAGCTGAGCTATCAGAGAATCCCTTTTCATAATAAAGCTCTTCAATATAGTGAGAATTTATCTTGGTAAATGATGTTAGATAAAGAACTAAGTTGATCCTTATACCAAGAAACAAATCAATTGTCCTCACTTTGTTACTGAATCAGTTCAGTTCAAATCAATTGCTCAGTTATGTCCGACTTTTTGCGACCCCATGGACAGCAGCACACCAGGCCTCCCTGTCCATCACCAACTCCTGGAGCTTGCTCAAACTCATGTCCGTTGAGGTGGTGATGCCATCCAACTATCTCATCCTCTGTCGTCCCCTTCTCCTCCTGCCTTCAATCTTTGCCAGCATCAGGGTCTTTTCTAAGGAGTCAGTTCTTCACATCAGGTGGCCACAGTATTGGAGTTTCAACTTCAGCATCAGTCCTTCCAATGAATATTCAGGACTGATTTCCTTTAGGAGTGACTAGTTTGGTCTCCTTGCAGCCCAAGGGACTTTCAAGAGTCTTCTCCAACACCACGGTTCAAAAGCATCAGTTCTTCGGTTCTCAGTTTTATTTCTCATTATTGAATATTTTCCCCTTTTTCCATTGATTAATAGGCCTAAGCTTTTAAGTTCTTTTGTAAAGTGACATCCATTTCTGGTCTGTCTATTCTGTTTCACTAGTCTGTGTTTTTTTGTTTTTAGATATTCATTTATTTGGCTGTGCCGGGTCTTAGCTGTGGCATGCGGGCTCTTCGTTGTGTGTGGGAGGCAGTTGTGGCATGCAGAGTCTAGTTCCCCGACCAGGGGTGGAACCTGGGCCCCCTGCACTGGGAGCGCAGAGTCCTAGCCATTGGACCACCAGGGAAGTCCCTATATTTTGTTATATTAGCACTACACTGCTTTAGTTATTACAACTTTATCACGTTTCAATGGCTGTAAAGACTTTTCCCATCACAATCACATTACTTCTTCCTCAAAAACTTCACTAGTGTTGCCTGCCTATTCTTCCACACAAATGTTAGAATAAGTTTTCCAAGTTTCTAGAAAAACATTCCTGCTGGTTTTTTAAATCAGAATTGCATTAAATCTATAAAGTAACTGACAGAAATTGAAGTCAGTATAATGCACAATCTTTTTGCTGAGGAACAGGTCCTATTTTATATCCCTAAGTAAACCTTTGTAGTGTTCTTCCAAAGATCATGTGTCTCATAAGACTTTTCATATTCTTTATTTTTATTATTAATGTGCAATATGTAAAAAAAATGTGTACTTGGTATAATTTTCACTCTAAAAGTAATGCATAAATTCTGGCCAAGATGCTAGGTTATATGCATATGTTTACCTCCACTCCCTCCAAAAATCTACTAAAATGACAGCAAAGGGAATTTTTTTTAAGACAAAAACCCAGAGGGACAAAAACATTTGCAAGGTAGGTGGACAAAAAACAAAATTTTGGAAGTGGGAAATAGACCAGAGGAATTAAACCCTAAGTCAACAGTAGGGACATTCAGAAGGAAGGCAATTTACACTGCAGAACCCCTTAAAGGGTCAGGAATAGCAATTCCTAGTACCCATGAAACGGGGTGTGGAAGGGGACCTGAAAACGAGAGGACTAACTGAAGTGTATTTAGGAAGCAGAGACACCTCCACACCCTCACACCTCACCCCAGCAAAAGACTAGATATATGCGCCCTAGAAACAGTAATCCACAGGGAGTCTTGGGGGGTACCCTGGAGCATACCTGAGGACAAGGGTTCAGTTCTTAAATTCGGAGATTTGGTGAACTGATGAGACCTGAAATACCTTGACCCTTGCAGAGGCCTCGCAGGACGCAGGCAGCCAAGCTGGTACTCCCACACCACGCACCCACTAAGGGCAGACAGTCAGGAGACTCTTCTCCGGAATAGCTATCTGATGGGCCTGAAAAGATCTAGAAATCTAATAGATCACTCTACTCACGGAGAGTGAGTCATACTCTCCTACTCACTGTAAAGTGATCTGACATGCACTTTCTGCTATAACACACTCACATCTTGGTGCATGTTGTGAGCCAAGGGGACAGGGTGGCTGGGGTCTTGGCCTTGCACCAAATCCCCGGCAGTGAGGACTGTACCCTCACCTCAGCTGTGCCCAGGATACCTGAGGTAGAGTCTGTTTTTAAAAGCTTCGAACTAAACATTTAAGGAATGTTTGCCCCATGAGATGCAGAGAGCAGAACAATCAAGGGGGAAGGGAACCTGGAAGAATCCAAAACAATGAAAGGAGACTGAAATTTTCAAAGAACTATCATCCTCATAAAGCTAAAGAATTTCATGTATATGACACGATAGAATGCTTTGCAAAGGAGCTTTCAAAACAAAAAAAGAGATCTTAGAAATTAGAAGTATACTAGCAAACATGGAAAACTCAATATATGATGGAAAGATGAAGTTCATGGAAATATCTTAAAAGGTGGGAGAAAACTGAAAGATTTGGATATTGTAGTTCAAGAAAACTCAAAGATTTTGATATTGTTGTAGTGGTTTGAACAGTGGCCCCCAAACAAGTGAATAATATCTTATATGGCAGCAGATGTGATTCAGTTGAGGAATTTGAGATGAGGAGGTTATCTGGGATTATCTGGGTGGACTCTAGATGCTAATAAACATGTCCTTATAAGAGAGGGGCAGTGGGAGACTGGACACAGATGGAAGAGCAGGCAATGTGACCACAGACACAGAGACTGGGGTGAAGCAGCCAAAGAAGCAAGGGACAGACTTCCCCCGACCACAGAGCCTCCTGAGTGATGCAGCCTGGTTGACACCTTGTTCTGCCTTCTGGCCTCCAGAACTGTGAGCAAGTAAACTTCTATTGTTTAGAGTCTCCCAGTTTGCAGCAATTTGTCACAGCAGCCTTAGAAATATAATATAGGAATTATAAGGAAGGATAAGACAAATTGAGAGTTGGTCCAAGAGTTCCAATCTCTGAACAACAGTTTTAAAAACAGAGAAAAAAGAAGGCCATAGGGAAGAAAATATCAACAAAACTACTACAGAAATTTTCCAGAATGAAAGAACCCAGCAACATGAGTAAAAATAAAAAGACCAACCCTGGGGTACTGCAACATACAAATTTCAAAACACCAAGGATAAGTTCAGTCGCTCAGTCGTATCCAACACTTTGCGACCCCATGGACTGCAGCACGCCAGGCCTCCCTGTCCATCACCAACTCCCAGAGTTTACTCAAACTCATGTCCACTGAGTTAGTGATGCCATCCATCTCATCCTCTGTCCTCCCCTTCTCCTCCCACCTTCAATCTTTCCCAGCACCAGGGTCTTTTCAAATGAATCAATTCTTCATATCAGGTGGCCAAAGTATTGGAGTTTCAGCTTCAGCATCAGTCCTTCCAATGAATATTCAGGACTGATCTCCTTTAGGATGGACTGGTTGGATCTCCTTGCAATCCAAGGAACTCTCAAGAGTCTTCAACACCACAGTTCAAAAGCATCAATTCTTCAGCACTCAGCTTTCTCTATAGTCCAGCTCTCACATCCATACATGACCACAGGAAAAACCATAGCCTTGACTAGATGGACCTTTGTTGGCAATGGTTTTTGTGGTAATGTCTCTGCTTTTGAATATGCTATCTAGGTTGGTCATAACTTTTCTTCCAAGGAGTAAGTGTCTTTTAATTTCATGGCTGCAATCACCATCTGTAGTGATTTTGGAGCCCCCCAAAATAAAGTCTGTCACTGTTTCCCCATCTATTTGCCATGAAGTGATGGGACCTGATGCCATGATCTTAGTTTTCTGAATGTTGAGCTTTAAACCAACTTCTTCACTCTCCTTTTTCACTTTCATCAAAAGGCTCTTTAGTTCTTCTCTGCTATCTGCCATAAGGGTGGTGTCATCTACATATCTGATAAAGGGAGATCCAATACATTTCCAAGGAGGGAAGAAACTGGCCACATAAAGAATTAGGAATTAGAGTGGCTTGGCTGTCTCAATAGCAATAGAGGATACTGAAAGGCAATGGTTGAGTGTCGTGAATTTCCAAGGGAAAATTATTTTGTTTAATCCTTTAACAAATCAAATAGCAAATGCTGACTGAGTGCCTGCTATGTGTCAGGTCCTAAGCTGGACACTGAGGAAAAAGCAGTTAAGACAACACAGAACAAAACATAAATGTCCTCAACAATGGAACTTATACTTACACTTGAGTGTAGAACTTACACTTGAGTGTAACAACTTACACTTGAGTGTATAAAGAATATCACACACAAAAAACAAACAAATTAATTCTGTGTGTCAGGTGGTGGTGAAAAGAGAAAAGCAGGAAAATGAAGCAGAATCAGTGGCTAGAGGTGCCAGGGTGCAGCTTTATTCAGATGGAACAGGAAGGCCGCTGGGCCATAAGTCAGAGTCCTGGTAGGAGGCAGCTGCTCCAACAGGGTAACTGAGAGTTTTGATAGGGGGCACAGGGTGGGGAAACCAGTCAGGGACAGTGAGACCCCTGGGACCAGCCACAGGCCTAAGAAGCAGGGGAGGAAGTAGGTTCTGGGACCTAGAAAAGAGCTGTGACCTCTGGGGAGAGAGAGAGTTTGGTGTCCATTTGACTGGCTGAGGGACGGCTAGACAGTTGCTGAGACGTTATTTCTGAGTGTCTCTGTGAAAGTGTAGATAGATTATCCCAATATGGACAGAGGAGGTCCCAGGGTTCAGTCCCAGGACCTCCTCTCTGTATACTCACTTCCCAGATAAGCCTCTGATTTAGAAATGTGAGGTTAATGCAAAAAAACAGCAAGAGGTGCTAAAACCAGTTCCATCTGGGGAGTGGGAAAGGAGTGAGGAGGGGGTGCTGTTTTTATAACCTGTGGGGAATTTGTTGATTCTTTAAATTATGTGCCTATACAAGTTATATAAAAATAGATGTTACATTTAAAAAATATAAGTACTGGTAATATATACTTGCACGTAGTTTTTTAAACAGTCAAACAGCACAGAAGGGAATCAAATGAAAAACACATTCCTCTCCGCTTTCTCTCTCGGCTACTACCCCTTTCTGCAGAAATGCTCTCTCCACAGATAAGAGACACAGATATAGATATACAGAGATGGAACATAAGAGGCTCAAGCTGAACACGCTCCCAATCTTCAGCTTGCTGTACTTCCTGGACCTCAAGTCTCTTTCCTCTTCAGCACATACACATCTACGCCTTTCTTTTTAAATGACTGCATGGTCTCCCACTGTAGCAATGGATTGTAGTTCACTTAATCAGTCTCATATTTAAAGACTTTAGGTTGCTGCTGCTGCTGCTAAGTTGCTTCAGTGGTGTCCGACTTTGTGCAACCCCGTAGACGGCAGCCCACCAGGCTACCCCGTCCCTGGGATTCTCCAGGCAAGAACACTGACCAAATCACAAATAAAGCTGCAGAGAACACCCTCAAACACAGGCCTTTGAATACTTGTACCAGCACGTCCATAGGATAATTTCCTAGCACTGAAATCACTGAGTCTAAGGGCACGCTCGGATATTTTACATTTTGATAGGTACACCCAAACCTTTCCTAGAGGTTGTGCCAACCCCTACTCCTGTTATGTCAATACTAGGTATTTTCCCCTGACTCAGGTCAGTTTAAAACAAAAATAGCCTTTTATTTTTTTAGTCTACATTTCTAAAAGTTATGAATGAATATTAGCATCTGGATTATGTTATCACTTTATGAATTAGAATTGCATCGTTTTCCATATTTTTCTGTTCTAGAATCTTCTGAGAGTTATCTGTTCCTTAGATTTTCACAAGAATTTTTCCACTAAACCTTCTGAACTTGAAATCTTTATGAAAAATAGTTCTTTAATAGTGCTCTAAATTCCTTCATCTAATCCATTAATGGTTACTATTTCTTAAATGCATTCTTAAAAATTATTGTCTCAGAAAATAATCCATTTCAGAGGTTTTTAGAATTATCAACCTATAGACTGAGCACACACTCACTCATGATTTCAATACTCTTTGTTGTTCGATTTACAAGTCTTGTCTGTTTTCTTGTGTTTTGTTTTGTTTTTCTCTAACCACTTTCTACGCTTATGATTCTTTCCGCTGTCCTGTTTCCTGCTGCTACTGCTAAGTCACTTCAGTCGTGTCCGACTCTGTGTGACCCCATAGACGGTAGCCCACCAGGCTCCCCTGTCCCTGGGATTCTCCAGGCAAGAACACTGGAGTGGGTTGCCATTTCCTTCTCCAATGCATGAAAGTGAGAAGTGAAAGTGAAGTCGCTCAGTCGCGTCCGACTCAGCGACCCCATGGACTGCAGCCCACCAGGCTCCTCCGTCCATGGGATTTTCCAGGCAAGAGTACTGGAGTGGGGTGCCATTGCCTTCTCCGGTCCTGTTTCCTAAAAACATTTATTCCTACATAAGTTTTCATTACTTTTAGTTTCCTTAGAGCTAGCTCCTCTCTGTTTGGTAACTTTTTTCTTTGGAAATTGACTATTTCATTCCTTTTAAAACTTTCATCCCATTTTAAATAATTATAGCATCTAATACTATGAATTTAACTTAGAATTTGGCTTTAGTCATATTTCAGGAGTTTTTAAAATATACATATATATTGCTGTTTTTATTTTCTAAATATCATGTCATTATATATATTTATTTGACTAAGAATTTAAATTTTTTGTCTCAGTTGAGAAATAGGATTCACACTTTATTAATTTCTACTAAGTGGACAGAGAATTCAGTCCACACAAGATTTTACTGGAGTTGGGATTTTTGTATGTGGCTTACTATTATGCCAGTTTTTTAATGGTGCCTTAAACATCTACAAAGGTAGCATGTCTGTAGTAAGTAAAGTTCAATATATATTCATTTAACAATAATATATTT
Organism: Cephalophus harveyi; assembly: GCA_006410635.1. Lineage (NCBI taxonomy): Eukaryota > Metazoa > Chordata > Mammalia > Artiodactyla > Bovidae > Cephalophus > Cephalophus harveyi. Next base: position 119,414 of record SJYT01007441.1, on the reverse strand, counting down.
CCAATAATACAGATGTTTTCTCACTTATTAAGACAATCATGTAAAATGACAGACACTGTTTGAATCCACTTCTCTGAGGCACCAAGAGCAATCAAACACTTAGGATCAGAAAGTAGAACAGTGAATGCCAGGGCCTGGGGGGAGCGGGGTCAGAATTTACTGGGGACAGAGTTTTAGTCTGGACAGATGAAGAAGTTCGGAAGATGGATGGTGATGATGGTTGCATGATAACGTAAATCGACTTGATGTCACTTAAATGTGGTTAAAATGGTAAATTTGTGTTGCATGTATTTTACCACAATAAAAACACTTGGGTTTGATCCTGTGATTTACTTCTCCCTATATGTAAGTAATGAAATGAGGCTCTGAGATCACAGCACTGATCAGTGGTAGAGTCAGGATTCAAACAGAGTGAAGAGTTGGAGCTTCCCGAATCTCCCTTTGTTACTCCCCTCTCTGTGGGAGAGCTTCAGAGAGTTGCTCCCCACTCCCCACATTCCCCAAACTAGGGAACAAGATGTGACAGTTTTCACCCTGATACTTCCAGCCCTTCGGTGAATAATTTGCACGTTTCTCCTGTCTTCCCAGGCAACATGACAACCACCCAGAACCCCACCACCACGGCTACCACCACGGCTACCACCATGGCTGCCACCACTGTTACAGCTGGCCTTGGGAATTCAGAGGGCGGAAAGAGTCCGTGGTCTTGGCTCCAAAGTACGGAAGCTATAGTCGGGTTGGCACTGGCCAGCGCTGCGCTCGTAACCACAATTGTGGGGCTGATTGTGTACTTTAGATGCAAGAGAAGCAAAAGTAAGTGATCCAGGACCCTCAACCTCTCCCCAAGATTCCCAGCTAAGTGTTTCTCAGAACCCTCCTGCATCAGAATGCCCAGAGCTGCTCAGCAAAAATGCAAATTCCTTCTGGGCCTGAGGTCTGGGCTTGGGAATCTGCATTTTACCTCCTCAGGTGGTATTTGTGTGTCATCAAGTTTGGGACCCACCGCTCAAGACCAATCCGTCTCTACAAACCTGATGATTTTCCAGTTCTTGTCTCCTGACTTAATCATTTCTCATCAGTCTCCCTTTCGGTTCCTGGGGAGGGAGGGCCTGCCCTGGGAAACATAGAAGAGAGAGAAAGAAGGGACAGGAAGGTGGCTCCGCTCAGCAAGGACTAGTTGGATACCGATTTTCCAGAGCCTGGCTTGTAACTGGAAATGCAAAAGTAAATAAAGCGCAGGCCCTGCTCTCTGGGGGCTGGGAGGATAAGGGGAGCAGTTGCCTCAAGGGCTAATGGCCTCGTGTGGAAAGAGCTGTAGTAGGTTGAGAGGAAGGAAGGGTAATCAAGGAAGACGTCGAAGAGGAAGTGCAAAACTATCAAAGAATGAAGAACAGCCAGGTGGTGAGGGTGGTATAGAGGGTGATATAGAGGTGATATAGAGGTCACTGTCTTTCCAGGGGAAGGAAGGCATTCTAGGGACCGTAGGTAGCACAGGGCTGTGCAAGAGCCAGGAGATGAGAAAAGACCTTGGAAATCACATCCCAGAGCCTCTGACCCCAGAAACAATGTGAAGCAGAAGTGGCCACCTCAGCTTGGCCTTGCAGATACACAGTCTATGGTGGAGGGGTCAGGCTGGGGTCACTCTGAAATCGTTATTTTATTCTGCAGAGCAAAAACCATAGTGGTTGTGTCCTGAGAGCAAGGATGAGGGTTTGAGATGAAGAAAACAACGTGATGTAGTCACTAAGAAAATGCAATATGGCATTTGATGATCAATTCAGATGAAAAGTCATAAATCTGTACGAGCATCATTGTATTTGATTGTGCTTTTTTCCAGCAGTATTCAACTAAAACCTTTAGAAATTACTGATTAAAATCCACGTTCCCTGGTTATCCAGTGGTTAGGACTCTGTGCTTTCACTGCCTAGGGCCTGGGTTCAATCCCTGGTCGAGGGAGTAAGATCCTGTAAGTTGTGCCATGGCAAAAAAAAAAAAAATAGTTGTGTTCAGCTGCTAGCATCAGAGAACAGAAATAACAGTGGGCAAATAACACAGAGGGGATTTTTTTCCCTCTCATCTAAAAGGATCTGGAGGCAGAAAGCAGAGGATACTAAGACATTGAGTCTACTCACTGTCCTGGATACTGACTTCTATCCTGAAGGTTGCTTTATGTGCAAGACAGCTGCTAGGATGCCAGATTTGTGAATCTAAATAGGAAGCAGGACGCAGGAGGAAAAGACAAAAAGACTATGCTCCAGCTGTCTGTCCTCCTTTTAAAGAGTCTTCCTAAAATTCCTGCAGCCATGAAATTAAGATGCTTGCTCCTTGGAAGACTAGCTATGACCAACTTAGACAGCATGTTATAAAGCAGAGACATTGCTTTATCAACAAAGGGCCATCTAGTCAAAGCTATGGTTCTTCCAGTAGTCATGTATGGATGTGAGAGTTGGACTATAAAGAAAGCTGAGCACCGAAGAACTGATGCTCTTAAACCGTGGTGTTGGAGAAGACTCTTGAGAGTCCCTTGAACTGCAAGGAGATCCATCCTAAAGGAAATCAGTCCTGAATATTCATTGGAAGGACTGATGCTGAAGCTGAAACTCCAATACTTTGGCCACCTGATGCAAAGAACTGACTGACTGGAAAAGGCCCTGATGCTGGGAAAGATTGAAGGTGGGAGGAGAAAGGGAAGACAGAGGATGAGATGGTTGAATGGCATCACCAACGCGATGGACATGAGTTTAAGTAGGGTCCGAGAGTTGGTGATGGACAGGGAAGCTTCAGTCCATGGGGTTGCAAAGAGTCGGACATGACTGAGCAACTGAACTGAACTGAAAAATCCTACCCACAACTTCCCCTTATATTAATACATCATCAGCTATGTTTCACCATAGGTCCCACATCTGCCTGTAGGGATGGGGTGTACCCTGACACTCCAGATAAAATCAAGGTTCTGTAACTGAATAAGAAGGGAGTGGATATGGGGCAAATAGCATCCTCTGCCCCAGGCCAGAGCCAGGATTGGAGACATGTCAGCAAGTGTAGCAGAAGCACAGGGGGACCCAGGGGGCCAGGGAGCCCGTGAGAGGGCGCAGGTGGAGAGAAGGCTCAGCAGGCGGCTTGGGTAACCTGAGAGAGAGTGGATCATCAGGACAAGAGTGCAGCGAGGTCACGCACAGGCACAGAGGGATGATGACCGAAGAGCTGGAAGGAATTTTGAAAAAATGATACCAGTGTTTACTATGTCAGAGTTCTTAGTCCCAACGGAAAAAAAAAAAAAGTCCAGGATGTGACTGAGTGGACCTGAGGTCACTAGAGTTGGGGGAGGTGGATAAGTCCAACCTGTTCAGAAGGTGACGGGGCTGTGGGGGCGGGAAGAGCTGCTCTCCTGACTGATGGTGAAGACAAGGCAGGACAGGTGCGGGCAGCCTCAGGGTGTCTGCAGGGTGGCGGCCCTGAGCCCCAGGCCCTTCCCAGGGAGGTTTCAGCTGAGACGGGGCAGAGAAGCATTCCATCCACATCCTCCCAAGTCCCCACAGCCCAGGCTCTTCACTTCCTGAGGCTCCCATCCTTAAACAGTCAGAGCCGTGGCCCAGCTCTCTCTCTGACTCTCTCCCAGAACATCTCCCTCTGTCTGTCTCTGGCACCCGCCTTTCCTCCTTCCGTCCCCAGGTCTCAGCCTTTCCCTCTGTTCATCCTGCTTGGTCTTCCCCGTGAACACACCCGCCTGCTCCACGCTCTGTCCCCTTTCTTGCTCCTGCCCAGTCTTCCTTTGCCCTGTGACGCTTTCCTCTCACCCTCCTCACCGCCCACCGCTTTCCTTCCTCATCCTCTCTGCCACATCCAGGCTTTTCCTTCTCACAGCCCCTCCCTCCTTTCTCGCCTTCCTGACTCTTGACAGTGTCCTCCGGGACCCCTCCCCAGATGGCGTTTCCTCGGGGACCAAGGCCTGAGACACCCAGGGGACCAGAGAGAAGCTCCCTGCTTCTCATGCTCGGGTTTGGACCCAGGCGCCACCGCAGAGGACAGGCACCCCCTCCTGCTTCTCCTCCCTGCTCCCCTCAGTAAAGCCGCTTCTCTGCAAGAGTCCACCCCAGTCAGCTCTCAGGGACGGGGCTACACTGCAAACAGCCCCGCATCCCCATCCAGACAGCCTCTGTCTGAGAGCCTCAAACCTCTGCCTTCATCTCCGAGTGTGACCAGGCAGGGCACGGAGCCCCCAGCGAGAGGAGCAGCCCGAGGCAGGTGGTAGCTCTTTTCTGCCCAGACTCTGACACCTCACTGCCCTCCTGTTCCCACTCAGGGAGTCCTTCAAAAACACAGAAGAGAATTACGAGAACATCGGGAATAAAGGTAAGTCCTGCCGCCATCACGCCCGCTCTCACCTGGGTCTTCCTTCTCCTCCCCACACCCCCTCCCCACACAGGTGCCCTCAGCATCCTCCTCTCTCCCCTGCCTCACCCACCCTCCCCTGAGACCCTGGGCCTGACCTAGAGATGACCTCACTGCTGGAGCCCCTGCCCATTTCTCTACCCTGGCGGCCTGGTCACCTGATCCTGGCACATATTTTTTTCTAGGACAACATGTAGACTCCAAGCCGGATGACAAGGTAAGCAGCACAGATTAGGGCCTGAAAGGATGAGAGGGAAGTCTGGAGAAGCAGGGGGTGGAAGAACAGAGGGACTGCGGTGTAGTCAGGGCATCAGCTGTGGGATCGTGGCTCTGAGATGGGACTCTCCCCCTTCAACTGTCTCACCCCCTCCCCTTTCCCTTCTCCCCCAGGATGATGGTGGTGGCGGCGGAGGAGTCCTCTATGCCTCCCTCGCCCTCTCTAGGTTAAACTCACCAGCAACGGCAGTGCCTCCCTTGGCCCCTCCCCATGGGGGCCCCCAGGAAGAGACCCTATACTCTGTCTTAAAGACCTAAGCAGTGGGACTGAGTGAGGACCTCCTTCAAGTCAGCTGTGCACAGGGATCTCAGTTCCCCACAAGCACCCCGGCCACACACAGATCACTCAGAAACCGGCAGGTGCTGACAGCCACCAAGGACCAAGAGCCACAGAGCCCCGCTCCAATTCCCTCTTCAACTTCCCAGTCTTTCACCACAAAAATAAAACTACCTGTACAATTTCCCTGAACACATCTAAGGAGAAAGCTGATGTCACCTTCAACTTCTGTCTTTCCAGAAGTTAAAAAAAAATGAACCATGATAGCTAGCTCACACCCAGATCCATCCCCTAGTACTTTTGCTCAGTGACTGCCTCAGGCCAGAGACAAATAACTCCCCGAAAGCTGGTAATCAATCTGGAACCCAAGGTCTGTCCCCCTAATCTAACCCTTCTACTTTCCTCAGGATAATAACTAGCATGTGTCATGTTCATGCTTTACATGCATGGCCGCATTTCAGCATCATCAATCACCCTATATGGCACTGGATGCACCATCTGAGAGAGGATAAGAACCAGAATGGCCACAGCGCTTTTCCCAAGGCCATGCTGCTAGTAAGTGGCTGAGGCAGGTTGTGAACCCAGACCTGCCCTCTCGATGTCCTTCTCCAGGACTCAGGCGTCATCGCCTTCCCAGATCCCTATACTGACAGGTTTCCCACCAGAAGGCACCATGTGCCCAGTGACATGGAGGAGAAGAGGAAGAAGCCGAAACTGAGCAAGTAGTTAGAGACAAACCAAGCCAAGGAAACCAGTAGCCTGGTTTATTAACATGAACTGCACAACTCTGACTTTAGCCAGGTCACCTCATAGCCAGTGAACAACCCCAACACTTATCCGCTTCTTGGGGATCCTCCGAGAGGCTCTTCACCCGGGAAGGCGTGAGAGAGCAGGCAGGAGACACAAGCCCACAGCTATTCCTCACAGAAGGCCACAGCGAGCTCCCCCGTGTCCACTCTGTGCTGTGGCTCCTCCCTCTGCTCCAGCTCTTCTCCAACATCTTCCATGAGCTGGTCCAGATCCAGGTCACTAGAGGCTCCATCATCAGCAGGGACACTTCCAGCATCCTGGGGTTCAGGCCCTTCTTCCCCCACAACACGACAGGCCCCACGAGGAGCTGGTGGGGTCAGGACTTCTGGCACAGGTCTAGCTTCTTTTTCTTCAGATAGGCTGCTTACTGGGGCCTTGCTTTGGGGAGCTTTGAATTTTTTCTTAGGGTCTAAATGAAAAAGTGACAAAACTGAGAGTCTTATCAGGTCATATGTCCTCCCCTTGTATAAGTCCAACTCCTAAACCTTCTATTTCCAAAACAATCTCTGGGAAAAGATGACTTTTCTTTATAGAAAGAAAATGGGGTCTGGAATCAGAAAGACTTGGATCCATGGACCTCGAGAAAACTTTAAACCCTTTGAACCTCAGTCTCCTTATCTTTAAAATGGCAGATATCCAGTGACAGAGACACTGAAAGAACTAAAGGGAACGAGTATAGAAGTATCTATCCAGCCAGCTCACAAAAATATCAATAAATGTTACTTCTCACCTCCTTACCATTCTTGTATCCCTGTATGTCCCTGAATAAAATCAGATAATAACCATAAAATGTTTCTACAGTGTGTGTTGTGTTCTGCAATTTAGATGACACCCTTTTGGCCAAACTTCTGTGTGTTTTTTTGTTTTTCCAAAGTAATGAAAAGCTGTGGAAGTTTTAAGGAACAATCAAAGGAGGAAAGCTGCAGATGTGAGCCTCACTCCCCACAGCCCCCAAGTCTGGGTCTTACCTGGCTGCTCAGGTCCTGAATTTCCATGCCCTTTTTTCCTTCCCATTATGGGCACAGGTGGAGGTGCAGGTTCGTTTAACAGAGATCTCTTTGTTGTTCTCCTTTTCAGGGTCCCATCTCGTTCATCTGCTCCACCGGCATCACTCCCAACCCCCAATCCTGAAGGACATTGGTTTATTTCTGAGTGACAGTGTGGTTAGGGTCCACAAACTCCAAACATTTAGTCTCTGCCCTGGGTCTTCTGCTCATTTTCAATCTAGTGAGTCCTTCTGGTTCCTTTCTTTTCCCCAAAATATTTCTTTTCTTTCTCCCTGGGTCTTCTTCTCTTTATAGTTCACCTCTAAACCTGCCTTCTCCATGAAGTCATCCTTCTTGGCTAAAAATTTAAAATATTAATTCCACCTTTAACCTAGAAGATTTTGTAATTCAACTCACAGAAGTGAGAAGCTACAGATACCCTGACCACATTAGCATGAGTCTTGCCCATTTTCTCAGGTTCTGGAGCCGAGAGGTCAGTAAGGCCCAGCCACCTGCAGACCCCTTGCACTTTCTGCTTCTGCCCTGCCTTAACAGGAATACATGTCTCGTTTCCAATTATCCTGCTTACCTCTTGCCTTGGTTTTTTTTGTTTGACTTTTGGCTGGCTTGGGATTAAGCAAAGTTGGATCCTGAGAAAAATAAAATATAAATGAAGTCATATAATTGTGATTTAATAGAGTAGGATGCTACAGAAATGATGGGTGTACTTAAGGAAGTTCTAGAGGCTAATTCTTCCCAGTTTGATCTACAGAATCGATCTAACTTCATTCAAAATCCCAGCAAGTTATTGTGTACCAGTAATATGATACCATAATGATGGATACGTGTCACTACACATTTATCCAAGTCCATAGAATATACACTACCAGAGGAAATCCTAATGTAAACGATGGACTTTGCATGATTATGACGTGTCAATGTACTGAATAGGTTCATCAACTGCAAACAAATGCACCACTCTGGTGGACGCTGTTGCTAACAGGGGAGGCTATACATGCGTGGGGGCAGGAGGCACACGGAAACTCTCTGTACATTCTTCTCAATTCTCCTGTAAACCGAAGAGTGCTTTTAAAAAGTCTTTAAAGATGAAAAATGTGTACATTTCATATGCCTGAAAAGAGACTAAGGAAATAAAATAATGAATATCCTAAGTGTCCACACAGGGAAGAAAGTAAAGACAGGCAACTTGCTATTCTGTAAAATTGCTCCAGTATGAACCAAAGAACTACAGTAGGAAATGAGATTATCATCAAAAAATAAGTTCCTAGAGATATGAGGTATTAGAGAGAATAACTGAGGACAGAGGAGGCTCTTCTTCCCTGAAGAGTCCTAAGAGAGAAAACCAGCCCATCAGGGCTACCCTGATGTAGGGACAGGACAGTTCCTTAGAAAATACAAATCCATGCTAACCAGATGCCCTATAGCTATCTCCTCAAAGGAATCCCCAAGATCAATCTTACTGCTCTATCTTGTTCCTCCTCTTCATACTCCTCCAACTCTGGCTCTTTCTCTTCTTTCTCCAAGCAGGAATCTAAGCTGCTAGTCCCAGAGAGCGATAAGTCTAAAACAGGAATAGGAAAGAAAGGCTAAATAATATATTCAACAAAACAGGTGATGAGTTAGTGGAGCTGATCCCAGAAAATCAATCTTCCAACTCTTTCATATCCAAGTCATATTTTCTCCATAAAATCTGATGTCAGATTATCATGGTTCTACCCTCTTCCAAGTCCTATCACTAGTCACCATACACCCTCCCTCCCTACTCCCTTTTTTCTCCATTCCTCTCTCTACCCATGTGTCCATCCATGCATCCCAGACATTTGCTCAATGGCATTTATGTAAAGCCTCCTATTATAGAATCTGAACTAGGTTGATGGCACTGGATATAAAATAAAAGCTTCAGTAGCTGCCCTCATGAAGGAATCCCTTCCCTCCCTCTCTGGTCCTTAGCCTCCTACTTGTCCTACCTTTTTCTTCCCCATTATTGTCAGGTCCACTGTATCGGCTCCAGAAACCAAACAAGTTAACCCGCTCCTGAGGGAACCAAGAAACAAAAGCATCATCCACTAGTCTCCCAGAGGCTAGTTTTGCTCCGTCTTCAAGGTTTCTAGTTATAGAGTTTGTATTCATATTCCACACCATTTTCACTTGAAACTTCTCATTAGGTTTATCTAAATTTTTGGAGAGCTTAACTACCATAGTATGTTATAACATTATACAATTTATTATAACTTTTTACAGTTTGTTTATAATTCAGTTAATAACTGGGGAGAGGAAATTAACTGTCTGTTATTCTCCACCCCCTACCCAAAGGCAGGATTTGAGGGTAAAAACTAACTCCACAGAAAGTGAAGAGGAGCTAAAAAGCCTCTTGATGAAAGCGAAAGAGGAAAGCGAAAAAGTTGGCTTAAAGCTCAACATTCAGAAAACGAAGATCATGGCATCCGGTCCCATCACTTCATGGGAAATAGATGGGGAAACAGTGGAAACAGTGTCAGACTTTATTTTTCTGGGCTCCAAAATCACTGCAGATGGTGACTGCAACCATAAAATTAAAAGACGCTTACTCCTTGGAAGAAAAGTTATGTCCAACCTAGATAGTATATTCAAAAGCAGAGACGTTACTTTGCCGACTAAGGTCTGTCTAGTCAAGGCTATGGTTTTTCCTGTGGTCATTATGGATGTGAGAGTTGGACTGTGAAGAAGGCTGAGCGCCGAAGAATTGATGCTTTTGAACTGTGGTGTTGGAAAAGACTTGAGAGTCCCTTGGACTGCAAGGAGATCCAACCAGTCCATTCTGAAGGAGATCAACCCTGGGATTTCTTTGGAAGGAATGATGCTAAAGCTGAAACTCCAGTACTTTGGCCACCTCATGGGAAGAGTTGACTCATTGGAAAAGACTCTGATGCTGGGAGGGATTGGGGGCAGGAGGAGAAGAGGACGACCGAGGATGAGATGGCTGGATGGCATCACGGACTCGATGGACGTGAGTCTGAGTGAACTCCGAGAGACGGTAATGAACAGGGAGGCCTGGCGTGCTGCGATTCTGGGGTCGCAAAGAGTTGGACACGACTGAGCAACTGAACTGAACTGAACTGACTTGAGACTTGAAATTAAACAGGCTGGTGGGATTCCCTCTACCACAAACTGTCTGTTTGGACAGAGAAGAAATTCTATTTGTCCAAGGGTAGGGAAAAGAATGGATGGTTTAAAGAGTCAAAGGAACTTGGCCTGGGAAGAAAAGATTAGTTCTAAAACTAAGACTGTGTAAGAGGGAAGGAGAGCCAATTATGACTTGTTTTGCATCCCAAGTCCCAAAGAGAAGGAGGGGTGTGATCTAAACTTTCCCACCTGAATACTGATCTGCTCTGCCTTTTGAGCCATCATCAGGGCTACCCCCAGTTTCTGGCTGCAGTCCTTATTCTTGCACTTTCTCTGAAATGAAAGAAGATTAGAGTCAGTGATAAATATTAGGGAAGTGACTCCAACATACTGTTACTCACCAGACATTATCTTTACATTTATTTCTACTTCCTGGTATTGATATGATACTCCTATTCTTAATCTTTTGAGCTCAGAAACACAATCCTCCCTTGTACCCAAACAAACCTTTAATCAATTTCTAGCAATATTTTCAACCAACATTTTGGCATCCTCTCCAAAGTAAAGCCCATGGAAATTTGTAAAGGCAAAATTAAAGGAGTTCAGATAACTGCACTTTTAAGCTTATCACAAGTTTCTTCATATCCAGCTGCTTGATTTAATACTCACGGCCTGATTATCTAAGGTCCCTGAGCTCCTAGGCCTCACTGGTAAGGCCCAAAATGATTATGGGCTTCCCTGGTAGCTCAGCTGGTGAAGAATCTGCCTCAATGCAGGAGACACTGGTTCAATTCCTGAGTCGGAAAGACCCCTTGGTGAAGGGACAGGCAACACACTCCAGTATTCTTGGGCTTCCCTGGTGGCTCAGATTGTAAAGAATCTGCCTGCAGTGCGGGAGGCCTGGATTCAATTCCTGGGCTGGGAAGATCCCCTGGAGAAGGGAATGGCTACCCACTCCAGTATTCTTGCCTGGAGAATTCCAGGAGGAAATATCATTTAGTTACTTCAGTGGTTCTCAACCAGGGGAGACTTCATTTTTCTCCCAGAAGACATTTGACAATGTCTAGAGACAAATTTTTGCTTGTCACACTAGGGTGAGGGCTACTACTGGCTCGATGCCATTAGAGCCCATGGATGCTGCTAAATATCCTATCGTGCCTAGGCCAGCCCCTCATAATAGAAAACTATCTGACCCAAAATGCCAACAGTGTTGAGACTGAGAAACCCTGAGTTAATCTGTGCCTTCATTTCTATCACACTTGCTTTGGCTAACCTGCAGAAAACCATGGTCTTCATGGAGGCCCTCTATCTGCAGACAGGGAATGAAACTAAGAAAAATCATTTTCCTGCTGCAATCATGGTAGAAAGAAGTGTTCCTCATGAATAACCTTACCCTGGCATACTCGGTCAGACATGCGACTTCCTTCTGGCACAGGTTCCTCCAGGAAAAGTCACATTTAATAAAGGGAAGATTTTGTTTCTCAAGTTCCCTATATCACAACTGACCCCTGAAGGTTGCTCACCACTCCACTTAGCTCCAGGGTCAGCTCCTGGAAGTTCTTTAGCATGTTGACTGGGATCCAAGCACGAGAGACTGTTTCTCCAAAAAATGTCACATGGTACTTGGACTGTAATAAAAGATAGCTTTGTTATAGCCTCTTGTCCTTCTTCTTGCTCTGACCCACTAGCCAGGAAAAGGCAGGAGAAGAGCTGAGAATTCACAAGGAAGGAAGTGCTGGGCCTTGTCTGTTCCTTTAAGCCTGACCCACCTATCCCACCTCATTCCATTGTTCTTCCATCCTATCCTCAGATATCCTAACCAAAGCCTATTTGTCAAAATCACAAATGTCCTAGTAATTAATAAATGTTTAATTAGATATTTGTTTGTTTCTATATCCATTTGTCACTCTAGCTAAGAATCTGTTTCTCCTTGTGTCTGCTGGCTATGTCTGTATTTCTATCTCTGTACATCTATTAGGATGGATTTGTTCATTCCTTTGCCCTGAGCACCTACCCACCCTGAACCAGGAAAACTCACCGGCAGGGAATCAAGATGAGAAGCAAAAAGAAAATATTCCCCCAGGTCAGGATCAGGTTCTACCATGCCTGGCCACCTGGAGAAGACAGACAGATGTAGGGGATGGAAGAGAAGGGGTTAGATGAACAGAACACAAACTCATCAGTATACATGTACATAAAAGGGCACTGGGCTTCCCTTGTGTCTCAGATGGTAAAGAATCCACCTGCAATGCGGGAGACCTGGGTTCAATCCCTGGGTTGGGAAGAGCCCCTGGAGGAGGGCATGGCAACCTACTCCAATATTCTTGCCTGGAGAATCCCACGTACAGAGGGCTACAGTCCATAGGGTTGCAAAGAGTCAGGACACAACTGAAGTGACTTACCACACAAAAGGACAGTACGTTTTCCAAATAAAGGATCCCCCAAATAGACCCCTCTGTCATCCCTCCACAGTAGTCACTACCAAATGACTGAGGTAACTTCCATCAATGTACAAAGAAGCTCAGAATCTTCCTACTAAAAAATATCTTATCTTCTAGGGCTCCTGGCAACCCTGAGAACAAAAATCTTCTGACTTGGGACATCTCCAAAGAAACTCTTCCACCCTTCCCTTTTCTCTTTACTTTGTATATCTCTCCTTTCCTAATGTCTAAAAAAATACCTTAGAGCCACTCATCTCTTTCTACCCATTCAGGGCAGAACTGGCTGACCCTTTTCCCCAGGGAGACACCACGTCCACCGTGAAACCTCTAGAAATCACTCTTTCAAAGCCTCCAAGATTAGTACTTTCTATTCTCCCTCACCCATGCTCTTTCTAAGGCAGGTAACATTTCCATTATAAATCCCTTTCATTTTCTTCCCTCTCTGCCTGAAGCTACCACTCTCAAGTTTATGAAGGATGCTCTGACTCTACCATGGCACCCTACCAGGGGTAGCCGTATTGCTTGGCCCAGATGATGGATCCTGGGATGTAGGAGGCATAGGCCACATCACTTTCATGACCAGTCCAGGTCTCCTCAGGGATATCACAGCGATTATACTGCAAGTCTGCCAAAAGAGAGGAGGAGTGCAGGGAAAGAAAGAGCCTCATGAGGTGAAAATCTGGATGAGGGCAAGAGGAGAGGTCAAGAAGAAATTGTTATATGCAGCAGGTAGGACCAAAAGGACACCTGGGAGACGGGCCTGGAGAAATGAATAAAGGCTCATGAAGGAAATGCAGCTAGAGCCAGGAGAAGCAGGAGTGCTGGCTCATTATGCTCTGTAGAAAGAGGTCCCAAACTTCCACCTACATCCCACGTGTCTGACCCTGCTTCCATCTGTGTAACATCATGAAGCTAATTTCTCCAATATTCTGTTTTCTCATCTGTAAAATAGTTGGGCTACACTAGATCTTCATAATCTTTTTTAAGTAGTATCAAACATTCTAGAATTCTAAGCTACTGAATCTCTCTCACTGGCTTTTCCTCATATATCCCATACCAACCCAATACCAAAAGTCTAGTCAGACTAACAGGGTCAAACCAATGCAGAAGAAGATGGAACTTACTCAAAACAATCGTTTAGATTCCAGGACCCTCCCTACTCTTCAGAGTGTCTTCCTCTATCTCTTTATGCCGAATTCATTTTGAAAAGACAGCAAGATCCCCACCTCTCCCCAAACGCTAACTACAAGGACCCCTGGAGTTATAACTATACTTTTGTCATATTTAATCTAAAGGTTGAAAGCAGGGAAAGAAAGAAAGGAACATAAAAACTGAAAAGAAATTTCCATTTTACCTGTGTTCTGGTCACAGGACCAATTATCTGGGAGGACTGAGGGGTCGATGTTCCCATGTAGCCGCCTCCATTTCTCACAGTTTGGGGAGGAACATTGGACCCAGACTAGACATTGACCTGTCACAGCAAAGAAACCTGAAATAAGAGGCTCAAAAACATGTTCTTCCTTCTTCAATTTAAAATCAATATGCTCCCTGCCACCACCACCTCTGCAAGAATCACATAGCCCTAGAGTTCAACTTGTTCAAGCCCTGACTTACAAACAGTAAAACCAAAAGCTCGGAGGAGATAACTGACTGCTAAAGATCAGTCTAAACCGGTGGCAAAGCTGAACGTGGAACCCAGGTCTCACATTTCAGTCTTTCTCCTGAACCATGCTATCATCTCTTCTCCCCCAAGGCAGAAAGGAGTGTTTCCTGTATTGACATTTCTTTAAAAGGCTGCCTGGCATCTTTTGGGCTACTGTCTCATTTCCCGGCTGGCATGTCACCACTAAAAAGTTCTTCTGAAGGACTGTGGTCGCTTTGGCAGCACATAGACTAAAATTGGAGCAATACAGAGAAGATTAGCATGGCCCCTGTGCAAGGATGACACGTAAATTCATGAAGCGTTCCATATTTTTTAGAAAAATGGTACTGAAGAATTTATTTACAGGGCCACAATGGAGAAACAGACATAGAGAATAGATTTATGGACATGGGGAGAGGGGAGGAGAGGGCGAGATGTATGGAAAGAGTAACATGGAAACTTACATTACCATATATAAAATAGATAGTCAATGGGAATTTGCTGTATAGCTCAGGAAACTCAAACAGGGGCTCTGTATCAACCTAGAGGGTGGGATGGGGAGGGAGATGGGAGGGAGTTTTAAAAGGGAGGGGATATATGTATACCTATGGCTGATTCATGTTGAGGTTTGACAGGAAACAGCAAAATTCTGTAAAGCAATTATCCTTCAATAAAAAAATAATTAAAAAACAAAAAAAGTTCTTCTGAAGGACTAACCAGCATCTCTTTTGTGCACAGCATCCAGAGTTCCCATTTGAATTAACCTGTCACCAAATCACCAAGTTGCAGCCTTTGGGACCAAGAGCTCTGAGTTCACCCCTCACCAAAAGACAGGTTTAAGCCTATCGTTTCTCAGTAAACTATTTACTTCAGGCCCTGCTCAAAGGCAAAACATTCTTTTTATCCATTACATTCCAAACTCTCATCCCCACTTTTCTCTACCCCACATCTTCTAGCTTGACCCAAAGCTCCACACAGCCCTTTCTCCCTCCCAAACTCTTCCACTATATTCTATGGAAATGAAAATGAAATTAATATTCTTTGGAATTCCAGGCAAGAGCAACTAAAACCCACATATCTTCAACCTGTTCTCTGAACGTCTGCCCCTTTTTTGAAATCTGGTGATGCAGAAATCTGGTGATGCTGCCCCAACCCAACCCCACCTGACCCAGGCAGCCCTCTAAGCAGAGGCTGTCCTTTCACATCCCCCAGGCCAGAAAGTGGGGTCAGTATCACCCTTTCCGCCTACTGACACTTGCAGACCATTACTATCCTCCATCCTATAAAAACACTCCCTCCCTTAAGGTCCAGGCCATGAGATTACACTGCCCTCTCATCTCCCTTGCAACGACAATGTTGCTAGCTGGTTCAGTCTTTTCCTTCTCTCTGCCTCCTGCCCTCATAGATTACCATATATCCACAAGGGAAATGTACAAGCACCCCATACCTTTTCCTCCATGCCACCTCAGTAGCCCCTTCACCTCAGGAACCCACTCCCATCCTGCATGGCACCCCCGCAGTCATCTGCAGGGACTGCACACTCCCCTGAATCACTTATCTAAACTCTTCTCTGATAAAAATGCCCCATCCTTCCACCTTGCTCCAAGAACTCAGGGCAACTTTCACTTTATCTAGATGGCCAATCCACGGGCCCCACCTTCCTCTCAACTAGTAGCAACCTCTTTTCTTCACTCTGTAGTTACGCACATTTGATTTCCTTAGATTCTCTTGCAGACATCATCAACTCCCTTTCCCTGACCTTCCCCCCCGCTCAGCTGGCAAACACAATTCTGAATGAACCCACTCTTTTTCTGTGCCTACACTCGTTCAGCTGAGCTTTGCTGGAGAAAGTCACTGACCAGGTACACCATATATTCAGTTAACGACACCAACCAATGTTTCTCTAGTAAGTTCACTCTCTCACTGTCAGTTTACCTTAAATGCTGAAACATAAGGGATGCCGTCCATCCCACCAAAATCATCCCTCAGCAAGGTAGATGACTTACATTTGGGTCCTTTCAAAACATCTCATAGTATGGATCACCTTCTCGGTTATTTTGAATAATTAAGTACTGGTTGGGAATGATGTATTAGTTTGCAAGGACAGTTGCCACTGACAGTTGTAGATGTTTACAGAGGTGACCTGGCAAGGCTAGAAGAGAGTGGGAGAAAGGGCCAGGGACCATAAAAGAGAGCAGAGATCAAGAAAATAAATGGTGGTTGTAAAAATATAAATATTCATGAGGAAATGAGTGGGGAAAAAATCATCCTAATGCTATAAAACTAGGTATTTATGGTTTAGGATGAAATTTCTATGAGTTTTAAAGTCATACAGTTCCTTAAAGTTTCCTTCCAGCAACTTAGAAAGAAGAGAAGATGTGTTAGAAAACTGTTTGAAGTTCAGGTGTGGCTCTGTGTTAGTGAAGGCTGATGTCACAGACACACAGGTCAAGAGCATTTCAGTTGACTGCTGATTTCTGAAACACTAGCTTTCTTGGGTTCTGAGATCCCTCATTCTCCCTTTTCCCCCCTCCCCTCCCATTTTACTGGTAACTCCCTCCTCAGTCTCCAAACTGGGTTCACCTCATTCTCTGTCCAATCTCTAAATTGGAGTCCCAAAGCCTAATCATGGATCTTCACTCCCATGCTGCACCTTCTCCTGAGGTCAGCTCACCCATATCCTCCGTTTGAAACCCATTTTCATACCTGACAACACAGAGATGTATGCCAGTGGCCTCTGTTCTGAGCTCCCAGTTCCTACAGCCACCTTGCTCTTTGAGATCTCTATTCGGAGGTCTCACAACCATCTCAAACCCAGATTCTTGATCTCATCCTATAGAACTGCTGTTCACCCGCTCCTTTCACACAACTGCTCAAACCCTCTTCTCTCTCACTTTCCAATATTCAATTCATCATCAAGTTCTGACAACCTTATCTCCAAAACATATCTTAAAACCATTTGCTTTTCGTCTCCTTCATCATCCTAATCCAAGCCACCAAAATATTTAATCCTAGCACTAACTTCTTAACTGGCCTACTCTTGGCTTCTTATACTCCATTCTCCAATTAATCACCAAAAAGATCTGTTTAAAATATCAATTTGAGGATGTTCACTTCCCTGGTTAAAACCCACTAGGGGCTTCCCACTATACTTAAGATGAAATTCTCACTTTGTAACATGGTCCTTGAGCTAGCCACTGCTACCTCCTTATGAAGGAGGAAACAGACAGAACAGGCTCCATCTTGAAACAGGACTCCATCTTGGGCTGGACTGTGAACTTTTGAGCTATATGCCCAGTATCTATGGAAACAACATATCAACTGGAAAACCAGGCCCCTGGAAGGAAGAGCCCCAGGGCTCATACCTAGACTCTCCTTCCCCTAATTAACTGTGGAACCGAATAGAATCATACATTCTATTATGTTTACTGGGGTAAGACCACAGGCCTACTGATAATTGTCCACTGTTAACTAGCTAGGCCTAAGGCATATGAATCAGAGTTAACTTTGATTGTATCTTTCTTTTCCTTTGTTCAGACTAGTTTCAGGGAATTTAGGGAGGTGGGTTTGTGCACATACACTTAGGGTATATAAGGTTTTCACAAAAACTGGTCAGGGGCCTCGGCTAAGGGGACACTCTGCCTTGGACCCGCTGGTATAATAAACTGCACTCCATTATCTGCACTGTCCTTCTGAGTTTGTTTCCCAGAATGCGTGGCTATAACAGTTACATTTATCTAGAGCCACTTTGCACCCTTGCTTCCCCTGCTTTCTGAATCCCAGTTATACCAGGTTTCTGTTGATATCCAGAGTAAGCCAAACTTCACCTTATCTAAAACTTTCTCCTACACACTTTAGTTAGCTAACTCTTGCTACAGGTTTCAGCTTAAATGTTATTTCCTTCCAAATGCATTCTCTGACTGACCCATCTTAATTAGATCTCCACCATTTCCTTTCAGGACATTGTTTTCCTTCCCTTCACAGAACTTAAAGCAAATTTTATTTACTGGATATTCCCTTTCTACTACCTACTCCAGGAGCACCCATCTCTCCTTGGCAACTGTAAAAAAAACAGGAAGAGTGGTTCACTGATAGTAAGAGGCCTACACATTCACTACAATCACAATTCAACCCATAAGCACTGCCAAAAAATAAACTTCCTCCAACAACTATGGATTATATGACCGAATAACTAAATGAATGAAATAGCTCTCTCTTCCTCAGCACTATATCCTCTTAACAAGTAACTGTGTGAGATAAACTATAGTCTGCAGAATTTGCTCTAACATCCTAACTGATCGTTACCCATCTCTTCCACCTCCAATTTTCAAGTTCAAGTAGGTTTGTCAAACCATGGCTGAACTTACCAAAACCATTTCCTTCTGCTTTTTGTTGGTCCCCGTTCTGGGAATGATCCTGAATAGTTTTCTTATGTTGGTCATCCTGTCTGTGCTCATGTTCACTTTGGTCTTTCTTCATTTTCTCATCTTCTGGGAAGATAAAAGAAAAACATCATAGGGTTAGGAGATGAAGAGAATATTTGTAGATAGTAAAAGAAGGAAGAAGAATCACAGTTCATTAGTTTGAAGTCTTGGGCTGAACATTTTCAGTATGCCCATTGTCCTATTCCCTAATCTCATGGAATAAGTACTTGAGATGTCAAAGTATATCGGATTATACTTACGAGCTTCCTTCTTTCTTTTGCTTAAGGAGAATTTATTGAATTTCTTCTCAGAGGATACAGAATCTGGCTGGCCTGGCTTAGATATCTTTATCTCAGGGATTATTCCATCTTCCTGAGAGGCTGAAATCTCTAGGATAGGAGGTACCACTACTCTGTCTCTGCAAATAAGATTTTTAATTAAAAGATAGAAAAGGGCAATTTGTAGTCCCCCTCTTTTCAAAAAACCCAAGGGTAAACTTAGGAGGACAGAAGACTTGCAAGTTCTCCATGGCCTCCTGGGGTCATTTTATCCATTTACTGGCCTATTTTCCCAGTTCAAGTATCTTTCCTGAGATGAGAGAAATCTACCAAGATGTGAAAAACATCTAGATAGAAAGACAGATAGATGGATAATCATTTATCAGTAAAGTCTACCCTGTGATCAATTCGCCGCACTGGGATAAACTTACCCATCAGCATTATTATTATCAGAAGTATTAGAAGAAGCAATTCCTGGTTCCTTGTCTAATTGGGTACATCTTGTAGGCTGGGTACAGGAAGTCTCTGAAAAATCAAGGCTAGATTCCATCCTCCCAAAACAAAATACTATAAGCAGAGAAGCAATCAAAGAAAATAGCTACTCCATTATTTCCAAACTGTAACCTTTCATTAACATATCTCCCATCAGTTGCCTGGAAGAACTTACCTTTAGAGTTTTGCCATACCATAGAACTTTAAAGTTTTTTAATTCTCAGGAAAAACCACAAATCTGTATCTTTCTGAAAGCTTTTCCAGATGGATTTGCCCATTCTAGGATAGTCAGGTAACGTTAATTTTGTGTACATAACAGAAATTTTAGGTATCGTCTTTTATATCATTTGTCCCTCAAACTTTCTCTAGAAGTGGAAGTATACCTAAGAAAAGCTGATAATGTCAAACCACTGTCCTTAGCCTCAAGACCTTATGGAGAAAGGCTTCAGGGCCTATACTACAGAGTTTCTTATTCTAAAAATCAAATTCCTAAGCAGATGTTAAAACAGTATTGGAAATAGAAATATACAAGAAATGGAAACTAAGGTCTTCAAATCTGGAAAAAATAATTTATCTTTTCTATGAAAATTGTAAACATATAAAAATAAATTTAAATTACATTTAAAAATCTAGATGAGGGTATATTTATATTCTGAACTCAATGTAATCTAATTTTCTAAAAGTCTATACCTTCTGTCTTAAGATGGTTTAGCTATAGTCCTGTTGCTAAAAGATGAGTATTTAAAACTATTTTGAAGTCTCATCTAATATTTCCTTATGTAGAAAGATGGTGAGAAGCTATTAACTTACTCCACCCTTCAGATAATTTCTTTGCTTAACTGAAACTCTATCTTTCACTAAAAGCCATACCCAAGCACTCCTGGAAGGACTTCCGTAGCACAATCTGGACAATCTCCTCAAATTCTGCATTGGTAAGAGTTGATTTTTCCTGCAGAGACAGGTAGGGGAGAAAAACTGCTTGTCTTTCCCCATTCCTCCTCTCTCGGAAGGAGGAAGCCTCCTTTGGATGAGGCAGCAAGTTCATAAAACTGAGAGCATGAAGTCAACCTAAAGATGCCATAAATTCTATCACAGATCGCTTGGGAGTAAGGAGTCAAAGAAAACATTGATAAAGTCTCGACTTCTACTCTCACCTACATCCCACCTCAGCCCCTACTTGCCCAGTGTTCTCTGCTAAATGCTTTCATTAAAACATTTTTTACCTCTTTGAGAAGAAAATAGACACCCCCACACAAGAAAAAAAAACTGAAACTACAGGATGAATCTCCCCTGTGATATTTACTACATTCAAATTTTATTTAAATATCTTCTGAAATGGAAAGATCTTGTTTGCCCAGGCTGGATGACAGAAGAAACTATCCCACTACAGCCATCCTTTTGATTTTTACCTTTTCTTTCTTTGTGTTCTTGCTGTCTTGAGCCTTTCCTTTTTTCTCCTGGCCACTGCCTGGACCATTCTCTGTGGTTGTTTTCTCCTTCTTCTTCTCTAACCCAGCCTTTAGCAGGCTTGGCCTGACCTCTGCCTGTGGGGAATTGATCTCCGGGATCTCCTCCTTTGATGAGTTAAGGTTATAGAGCATCAGGCTATGCAATTTTTGTGCAGGCGGGGCAAAGGTATTTTTTGGTCCCTTCCCACATTCTGAAAGAAATTTTGTCATCAAATGTAATTTGTGAAATATGGAATCTAACACAGAAATTGCCAAACATTGCCCACTGACTGACAATATCAGAATTATCTGGAGACACCTTTTAACAAATTCAGATTCCTAGGCCTCTCCTTATCAAACTTCCCCAGGCCCCCACCTTCTCACCCCTGCCCTAAGATTCTGATGAAGTAGTCTGAAGTGAGACCCAAGAATCTGTAATTTTATAAGGCTATCCAGCTAACTCAGATGCACTTCTAGGTTTAGGAACCACTGAGTAATTCAAAAGTGATAAATACAAGTATGTGGAAAACGGAAATATTCAAATATGAAATTTTAGAATTTTGCTTTTTTTAAAAAAACTTTGCACAAAGTGTTATGGGAAATTAGAGGAAAATTTTTAAAAATTAGTTAAAATCTACAAAGGATGCAATGAAAATTGTACTGATCCTCCCGGGCATAAGAAATCCCGGACATAAAAAATGTATCTTTCTTCGGAGCTTCCATAATATTTTGTATCTATCACCACATTCAAAGTTATTTATAAATATTTAAATGGCTCTTCTCTCCCTACAAGTTCATACATTTCTTGAGTAAGACTGTTCTAAGTCAAATATATTTCACTCAAAGTGACTAGAAAAGCAGTAACTTTAACAAAGAGAACATGAAATACATATGAACTGAGCTTCCCTTTGGTGGGAAAGGCATCCAGACGACCTAAGACTGAGAAAGAAGAGGAAAGTGACTCTTGACTCACTTTCTTTACTCTCCAAGGCTGGCATCGTTCAGCTCAGAAGCTACACTGTCTTTATGCCTCTGCTGAAAAAGAAACGAACTATTATGCTCTGATGAACAAAATTTATTTTATTGAACATAGTTGATTTAATTTCTGATTCAGTTAAATATATATATATATGTATACAGTACTGATCAAACATGATTTTAAACTTTCTCCTCTTCTTGCCTTCTTGGGTTCAGGGTCTCTTTGCCTGGGATGCCTAACCTACATTTTCTGCCTTATTGACTACAATCCTACTCCTGGGCAGTGCCAATTAAATGCTGGAGGATAATGAAAGTTGTTTTAAAGATTAGCAATAATCCTTAGTGTTTTAAGTGTTTAGAACTATGTCCAACATGAGGTAGGCACTTATAAGTAGGTGGAAAAGATAGTGGTAGTGATTTGTTAAAAAAAAAAAAATACACAAAATCAACTGAGTAAATTTTGAGGACCTTATTGGCTTTATTCAACAACTCATGAATTGGGCAACATCGAATCTACCAGATGGATAGGAGCTCCAAGGAGCTATACAAAATTAAACACTTTTACAGGCAGAAGAGATAAGGAACACAGATGTAATACTAGGATAAAAAGGAAAGAAAGAAAAAGAAAAAAGCAAATTGGTTATACAAGGTTACTTTCCTTTAAGGGTCTATCAGGTAGATTACCCAACTAGTGCTGATCAGGCAATTCCTGACTGACTGGTTTAAGATTCCATTTCTGAGAGAGCCAAAACTGTAATTAAATTGTCTTGGTTTAGTGATAGGGGGCTTAGCATAAGCAACCCCATTTGGTGCCTCTTATTAAAACAAGATGTGTTTTTAACAGCCAAAAGTAAAAGTAGTAGTAGAGTAGCAGCATTAGGGTGTAGACAGTCCTGGAGTTAAACAGTGAGATTTTTTTTTCAGAGTTCCAGAAAAACATCTACTTCTGCTTTATTGACTATGCCAAAGCCTTTGACTGTGTGGATCACAATAAACTGTGGAAAATTCTGAGAGAGATGAGAATACCAGACCACCTGACCTGCCTCTTGAGAAATCTGTATGCAGGTCAGGAAGCAACAGTTAGAACTGGACATGGAACAACAGACTGGTTCCAAATAGGAAAAGCAGTACGTCAAGGCTGTATATTGTCACCCTG
>SJYT01007441.1:61311-95493 GCA_006410635.1 Cephalophus harveyi | reverse complement strand
CGAAGAATTGATGCTTTTGAACTGTGGTGTTGGAGAAGACTCTTGAGAGTCCCTTGGACTGCAAGGAGATCCAACCAGTCCATTCTGAAGGAGATCAACCCTGGGATTTCTTTGGAAGGAATGATGCTAAACCCAGTACTTTGGCCACCTCATGAGAAAAGTGGACTCACTGGAAAAGACTCTGATGCTGGGAGGGATTGGGGGCAGGAGGAGAAGGGGATGACTGAGGATGAGATGGCTGGATGGCATCACGGACTCGATGGACATGAGTCTGAGTGAACTCCGGGAGATGGTGATGAACAGGGAGGCCTGGCGTGCTGCGATTCATGGGGTCGCAAAGAGTCGGACACGACTGAGCGACTGAACTGAACCTCTCACAAGGTCTTTCTAAATACTCAAAACAAATACACTGTAGATTCACTTACCTATTTCAGACATCCCTATGCATAGAGAACCCCCTTTTTAACATCACTATAATGTATTATCTTCCTTTTACTTAGATCTTCTAGTCCAATAAATTTCCCAATGTGCTAGATTCTTGTATTAATAATTTTTATTCAGAAAATTATTAATTTTCTGGCTCAGAAATATTTCATAACCAGCAGATGTTTTTGAACCGTGGTGTTGGAGAAGACTCTTGAGAGTCCCTTGGACAGCAAGGAGATCAAACCAGTCAATCCTAAAGGAAATCCACCCTGAATATTCATTGGAAGGACTGATGCTGAAGCACCAATACTTTGGCCACTTGATGTGAAGAGCCAACTCACTGGAAAAGACTGATGCTGGGAAAGTTGAAGGCAAAAGGAGAAGAGGTGCCAGAGGATGAGATATTTGGATAGCATCACCGACTCAATGGATATGAATTTGACCAAACTCCGGGAGATAGTGAAGGACAGGGAGGCCTGGCATGCTGCAGTCTATGGGGTCACAAAAAGTCAAACACAATTTAGTGACTGAACACAGAGGTCTCCAGAGAAGCTAGTAATAAGAATCTAGCATATTCATTCTATATCCATAGTTTATCTGTAGCTATCTACTCAGATATGTTCTACACAACATCAGTATGTTTCATTACTTATACCAAAACTGTGACTAATAATAAATACATTTATTGGGCACTGACTATAATCTTTGACTATGTCATCTCATTTAATTCTCCGAATAAATCTATGAGATTGATGCCATTTTACACTTGGGGAAATTGACACTGAGAGGGAGTCAGAGACATTAAGTAGCTGATAAATGGTAAAATCAGGATTAGAATCTGTCTGATCTATGTTTGCATCATGAACTGCGCTATAGTACATCCCAGCAGTCTAGTTCAGCGCTTCACACCCATTTTAACATCACAGCACACATGTAAAGCATACATTAAAAGTAAACACTGAAACAGACAGGAAATATTACTAGGTATTCTGCTCACAGCCATAGACAACCGAGGAATGGAAGAGGGAGGCCTCCAGCCACACCAAAGGCTGAAGAGGTTAATATCCCTAGCTGTATGTCATCTGTGACCCAGCACGGTGCCAAGACTCATCTTATGGTGTTCCAAGAACTTATACATTTTCCAGTCTTCACTTTCCACTACTGATACTATTTCTACCCAGCTGTGGTCTGCCAAAACCTCAGTGTTAATACATGGTAGAGTAAGATGAATCCAGGTCTTTGGCTTCTAAATTCTAATAACATGTCTGTTCTTCTCAGTGATCGGATTTCTGGCTGTTGGTTCTGAGTACTTTGAAGGCCTTGGACCTGAAACTCAATCCTTTAACTCTAACTCTATCTCCCACTATAAAGAGATCCAAGAGGTTTCCCAGGTGGCAGAGTGGTAAAGAATCTGCCTGCCAATGCAAGAGAAATCAGTTTAATCCCTTACCTGGGAAGATCCCGCATGCCATGGAGCGATTAAGCCCAGGTGCCAGGACTATTGCACCTGTGCTCCAGAGCACGGGTGCTACCGCTGCTGAACCCACGCGCTGCAACTACTGAAGCCCCCGCACCCTGAGCCTGTGCTCTGCAACAAGAAAAGCCGCTACAATGAGAAGCCTGTGCGCCACAACTAGAGAGTAGCCCCCGCTCATTACAACTAAAGAAAAGTCCGAGCAAAGACAAAGAAACGAAGAAAATGAATAAGTCATAATAAAAAAGAGAGATCCAAAAGTTGCATAAAATGGATCTTTGGGTTCGTATATTTTTCTCTCTAAAGGGGCTGAAAATTTTATGACCCTCAAATGGCCAACACTCAGTTGTTCAGGGTGTAGAATTCCATCCTCCAGATTCCAAGATGAATTCAAAAGTTACTGGGGACTTGACTTAGTGTGGCCACAGCATAGCGGAATATAATGTCTTTTTAAAATATTTTGGTATTTTAAGAAAAATACTTTTCTTAATTCCATAAATGCAAATAATTGGTATGTGCTGGTTTGCAGTAATTCCTTTTCGTTTATACTCGTCTAGTGTGTGTTAGTCGCTCAGTTGTATCCGACTCTTTGTGACCCCATGGACCATAGCCCGTCAGGCTCTTCTGTCCATGAAATTCTCCAGGCAAGAATCCTGGGGTGGATTGCCATGCCCTCCTTCAGGGGATCTTCCCAACCCAGGGATCGAACTCAGGTCTCCCGCATTGCAGGCAGATTCTTTACCATTTGAGCCACCAGGAAAGCCCAATTTAAGAAGCACATTTTATCATGGTTTCCATCTTAATGTTTCACCGCCAACTCCCAAACTTATTTGACAATGAAAGAAAAAACAAGTAAGAAATTGGGGGAGAATCACTACAGCAAACTGGTCTCCTTCTTTATGGTAACCCTAAATAGAAGCTGCTGCTGCTGCTAAGTCGCTTCAGTCGTGTCTGACTCTGTGCGACCCCATAGACAGCAGCCCACCAGGCTCCCCCGTCCCTGGGATTCTCCAGGCAAGAACACTGGAGTGGGTTGCCATTTCCTTCCCCAATGCATGAAAGTGAAAAGTGAAAGTGAAGTCCTGCTGCTGCTGCTGCTAAGTCGCTTCAGTCCTGTCCAACTCCTAGCGACCCCATGGACTGCAGCCCACCAGGCTCCTCCATCCATGGGATTTTCTAGGAAAGAGTATCGGAGTGGGATGCCAAAATATAAGCTACAAACTGTATAAAATTAGGCCACAAAGGGAATAATAATAATAAATGACAAACATATCTTTTCCCAGACTCTAAAATTCCAAAAATGACCATGAGAAGTCCCTATGAAGATAATCAGAATTAAAATAAAATTTTAAAAAGAGTATTTTGATCAACCTAAAGAGGCAAAATTTTTCCAAGAGTTAAGTTTAAATCATTATCTAAACCTATACTGACCTCTCTAGGACAAAGTGTGTTACTGAAGCCCCAACCAACTAGATAAAATTGTGGATCATTGTTAAGTTAATAAGATTTAGTAAATGTATAGCAGTGGCACCCCACTCCAGTACTCTTGCCTGGAAAATCCCACGGATGGAGGAGCCTGGTAGGCTGCAGTCCATGGGGTCGCTAAGAGTCGGACAGGACTAAGCATGCATGCAGAGTGAGGGTGTGATGAAGAACATTACTTTTAAAGAAAATCTCTATCCTGGTCAATAGAGAAGAGAAAGTTTGGAGGTCACTGTCTGATAAATTTCTGCTCCTCTGTTTCAGATGAAGTATTTTCTTCCACAGTAACGAATACTGAAATTCACTTCAGAGAGAGAAAGACAATTTTAGTGATAGTTAATAAATACACAAAATACCACCAACTTTTACCTGGTCAGCTACGAAATGACTGAGGGCTCTAAACCCAGGAATAACATTTGAGATTTTAGTTTCTCTTTTCTTACCTTAGATGAAAAATATTGGGGAAAAAATCCAATAAAGCTTTAAATTTAAATCTCAAAGTAAAAGAACTTTCATAACCAGATCCTAACTCCTCAAATGACATAAGAAAGAAAGGCAAATAAGGAGGGGGAAATAACTTAGAAGTAATAAAGGAACCCAAGGGAAGGTGAATGAGGTGTTCCAAAAGATAGTTTTCTTTCATTTAGAACACCAGAAATCATCACACTGATTAGAAGATGAAATCAGCTAGCTCAGCAGATCTCCAACTACTTATCTGTGTTAGATTTTGTCATATTCTTCAACCAAAACAAGATACCACACTGAATTCAGAAACAGATGAAAATCCAGCTGTTTTCTATTAAGCCAGACATTTGCAGAAATGTAAAATAACACCATTCTTCATATTAAATTTTCTTTCACTTAGGAAACTATATTTTCATTTTTGCCTGGAAAATCCCACGGATGGAGGAGCCTGGTAGGCTGTAGTCCATGGGGTCGCCAAGAGTCGGACACGACTGAGTGACTTCACTTTCACTTTTCGCTTTCATGCATTGGAGAAGGAAATGGCAACCCACTCTGGTGTTCTTGCCTGGAGAATCCCAGGGATGGGGGAGCCTGGTGGGCTGCTGTCTATGGGGTCGCACAGAGTCGGACACGACTGAAGTGACTTAGCAGGAGCTTCATATTAAATTTTCTTTCACTTAGGAAACTATATTTTCATTTAAGTGTTATCTACATTAACTTTATGTAAATGGTTTACTATCATCACTTTAAAATTAATAAATAAAAATTTTCTCAGTTTAATTTCTAATACTTAAGTATC
This sequence comes from Cephalophus harveyi, assembly GCA_006410635.1. Taxonomy (NCBI): domain Eukaryota; kingdom Metazoa; phylum Chordata; class Mammalia; order Artiodactyla; family Bovidae; genus Cephalophus; species Cephalophus harveyi. The sequence goes on along the minus strand of SJYT01007441.1, from coordinate 90,847 downwards.
AATGCACAGGTAAAGAGATATAAACCAATCTTTGGAGTCTTTCAACATTTTTAAGAGTATAAAAGGATTCTCAGAGGACTTCCCTAGAGGTCCAGTGGTTAAGAATCTGCCTGCCAATGCAGTGGACACAGGATTGATCCCTGGTCAAGGAAGATCCCTGACCTGCATGCATGCTGTGGGACAACTAAGCCCATACACCACAGCTACTGAGCACATGCTCTAGAATCCAAGAGCCACAGCTACTGAAGCCCATGTGCCCTAGAGCTCACGTTCTGCAACACGAGAAGCCACCGCAAAGAGAAGCACATACACGGCAACTGGAGAGTAGCTCCTGCTGCCCCAACTAGAGAAAGCCCACATGCAGAAACAAAGACCCCGCGCAGGCAAACAACAACCACCAAAAAAACCTTTTAAAACGTAACTTAAAAATAAAAAGGATTCCAGGGCTTTCCTGGTGGCTCAGTGGTAAAGAATCTGCCCGCCAATGCAGGAGACTAAGGTTCAATCCTTGATCCTGGAAGATCCCAAATGCTGGAGAGCAACTAAGCATTTGCACCACAACTATTGAGCCTCTGCTCCACAACTAGCGAAGCCATCGCCGTGAGAAGCCCACACACAACTAGAGAGCAGCCCCTGCTCACCACCACTAGAGAAAAGCCTGTGCAGCAACGGAGATCCAGAACAGACGAAAAGAAATAAGTAAATTTAATTTAAAAATAAAGGGATTCCGAGACCAAAATGTTTGAGAACTGACTTAGCTAAATAACTTAATTCAGTCTTGTATTTTTCAAAAAGCCTTAATCCTCCTCCTCCCACTCGGAATGTGTTCACAAATTTCTCCCAAGTATCCAATTACTCCCTCTTTATATTGTCCCTGGAATCCTTGGTCTAAGAGAACAAAAATAAACCCTTTAGAATTGCCCTCTAACACAGACTCTGTGAGCCTCAAAAAACTGTATTTAAAAACTATATTTTGAGCAGAGAAAAAGAAAGATCAAGTTTCTATTCTCACTGAGCTGACATTCTAGTGGGAGTAGTTAGACAATGATCAAAACAAGTAAATATATATATTGTAAAATAAATAAAGATTATATTTTCAGAGGAAGCACTTTTCTCAGGGTTACCTGAGATGCTGCCTCCCAGGCCTAAGTTCCTCAGTATGTCCACCAAATAAAATGTAACTCTCAAAAAAAAAATAAATAAATAAGATAAAGACTATATTTTAACTCTCCTTTAAGCTGGAGTTTGATTTCTTTTTGTCTTAATGTCTAATGGTAGGTAGATTTCTTCTCATTTTCACGCCTCCATCAGTAAGTTTGTTCTTTCTTCCTTCCTTCTCTCATGTGCGCTCAGCAAGCATGATTCTAAACTTTTAACAAGACAGAAGGAAAAAAACCGATCCCAGCTACCCTTATTACCCATACTAGGCTGCCTAACAAGACATTTGGGGCTTCCCTGGTGGCTCAGTGGTAAAGAACCCACCTGCCAAAGCAGGTGAGGTGAGTTGATCCCAGGGTCAGGAAGATCCCCTGGAAATGGAAATGGCAACCCACTCCAGTATCCTTGCCGGGGAAATCCCATGGGCAGAGGAGCCTGGCAGACTACAGTTCATGGGGTTGCAAAAGAGTCTGACACGACTTATCAATGAAACAAGACATTTACTGTCGTAACTACTTTAAGTAAAACCTTTTACGGAATCTTCAAATTAATGGTGACTAAAGGTTTAAGTTCAGGGAGTGCAAGGAAGCAGAGAGACATGGCCAATTATCACCAAGACAGACTCTTTAGTACCCTGATCTTGGTTCAGACCCTTTCTATCTAACCGCTGAAAAGCTTCCACAGGTGCCCGGAATAATGCCAACCTCAAACTAGCCATTTTGTGTTGCTTTCCAAGGGGCCATGCCCATGAACTCCCAAACCACTGCGCCATTTCCCCTCACAGTGTGCCAAGATTTGGAACAATAAAAGGCCTAATCTCACTTTTCTCACTTTTAAAACCAGAGGGAAGAACTTGGAGACACCCACATTTTTCCTCTTTCTTCACCAATTCTCTCTTGAAAGCACAGCAATTCAGACCGGAGGTACCACAGAGCCAGAAGCCCAGGACCCCTCTAAGGGTAAACCAGTGGCTCGCTAACCTCTCCTCACCATCAACAAACCCCCCATGGAACAATTTCCCCTCAGCTCCCCCTCCCCACTCCCACCCCTCAACCCACGGAGACACCAGGATCCTCATTCTCGCTCAGCTCCGCACTGCGCACCATAATACTGAGTTAGTTTTGATTTTCTCTTAGGAGCAAGTCTGCGGTTAGAGATTCTGAGGAGAGGGATAAGAGCTAGCCATCACCCTGAGGAGAAAACTTTTCCTCAGGCGACAGGTGCCAAGACTGGCCAGGCCAAGCCTAGAACCTTCAGGTGCAAGCGGAAAAACACCAACTACCTTCTGGTGCGTAAAGGATCTAAGGGTGAGGAGCAGACAGAGTCATTGCAGCGATTCCACCAGCAGCGCGAACCTCCAACCAGTTTTCCCGCCACCAAGGATAGGCGCGAGGCCACTCACAAGCTCCACCTCCTCCGGCGGCGTGCTCGCTGGGCTAATGCGCATGCGCAGTTGGAGGCCGTTTCTGCGTTTGCGCAGCAGTTATTGCCGCCATCTTCCAATCGAATACCCTATAAAACTACAAATCCCATTATCCCCGTTGGCCTCGCTTTTTTTTTTTAGGTGGCAGTCGTAGCGCCTGTTTCAAGACGCACATCTTCCATTTACTGACTTCTGTCTCTGCCCCAGACTGCCTTTTCCATCCTCTTTTCGTGCCCTCATTCGCATTCTTCTTAGTATCCTTCATCCCTTTATTTTGATATTTTATTTGAGATCTATCCTTAACCCCATTCTCGCCTCTTCCACCCTTTTCTCAGCACAGGACCCGCACCCCCAGCGCTGTTGGCAAGGAAATCAAGCCACCAAACACCCAGTGGAAAGGCCGTCCAGTAGCTTCCTCCCCATAGGCTAAGGCAGGGAGCCCCCAAAGAGGACCGAAATCTCTTCCCCGCCCACATTCGTTTTTATATAAGGCGGCTCGGAGCCGCAGCGTGTGCTCGGGAAAGCCTGTGTGCGGAGTGGGGGGCGGGAGGGGCGGCGGTACTGGGTGTACTGCTATTGGCAGCTGTAGTGGGCGTCGGATAGCTGTCCCCGGGCTCGGGGGGCTCGCGCGCAGGCGTCGGGTGGTGGGCGGAGGCGTTGGTGTTCGGAGGTGGGTGTGGAGGCGGAGAGGAGGGCGTGGTGTCCCCAGGTGATCGCGATCGGGGAGGGGGAAGAGGAAGTGAAGACAACATCGCCTGTTTTAGTGCTTGTTTTTTCTTTTTCCAGTTCAGCAGAGACTATTTTCCAGGGGGGGATGAGTTAAAATGATCTATCGTGTTATACTGAGAACAGTTCGTAGGAAGACGGTCAGTATGCTCCGCTCCTTCCCCTCCTCTCCTTTTTAGGTGCACCCCTCCGCTCCCTCGGAAGCCTTTCTAAATAGGTGGGCACCGGGGGAGGGGGCAACTGGGTCATGAATAATTCATAAGGACCGCCCCGCCCATTAGCCACGGCCCTCCGAATCGTGCTGACGCATGTTGCGTGTTCCAAACCCGAGGAAGTAACGTAACAGTCCCCGCCCCTACCACGGAGGGCGGGGCGTCATCTCCAGCACGTGCTGCATCTACCCGCGCAAGCCCAAAAGGGTGTGCGCAGGCGCTGCTCGCTAGGGGGAGGAAGGAGGCGGGGTGGGGAGGTTGCTGGGTTTAGAGCCGGGCGGAGACCGCTGAGACTCATTCCTCAGGAACAAGGGTCGGGTGTCAAGGAGACCTTTTCACACCAGCTCCCCGTCCCCCGCCTACGGTGGGTGGGATCGCGCGGCAGAGACAAAAGGATATCAGTAGGGACGGACATAGCTGCGAAGGGAAGTAGGGTGTCAGTTTGGGGTGGTGGGCTTCTGGGGGTGGGGGGCGGGCTGAGAAGGGCTATATTTAAACTCCCGGAGCCGTTAAGTTGCTTCGTACTCCGATGCGCGCGCAATCAGGGTGGTGGCGGAGTGCGCATGCGTGATTCCAGGGAGAGAGGAACGCGCCCCAGCCGTGCGCGCTCGCGCCGGAGCGGTAGTGGTAGAGGAGAAAGGGGTCGGCGCACGCGCGGTTGAGTCCTCGAGTTGTTCGGGTCTCGCGGGCATCTTGTTTTGGTCTCGCGGGCGAGTGGGGCGAGCTTTCCGGGGAGGCGCTTGGGCGCGAGACCAGGGGAGACGAGCAGCACTGCGCGCGCACTCGGGGAAGGAGGAGGGGAAGGGAGCGTGGTCTAGGAAGTGGGGTTAAGCCCCCGGTGCCCCCCTGGTTGCCCTCGACTGGAACGGAATAAGGGGAGGAAATGATCGAGATGGCGGCGGAGAAGGAGCCGTTTCTGGTGCCGGCCCCACCGCCGCCGCTCAAAGATGAGTCGGGCGGAGGGGGCGGCTCCACGGTGCAACCGCACCGAGAGGCCGCCTCCGGGGAGCTCCGCGGCGGGACGCAGCGTGCGCCGGGCCCGCGCGCTCACTCGGCGGGATCCCCGGCCTCGGGGGCCTGCCCCCGGTGCCCCCCTGGTTGCCCTCGACTGGAACGGAATAAGGGGAGGAAATGATCGAGATGGCGGCGGAGAAGGAGCCGTTTCTGGTGCCGGCCCCACCGCCGCCGCTCAAAGATGAGTCGGGCGGAGGGGGCGGCTCCACGGTGCAACCGCACCGAGAGGCCGCCTCCGGGGAGCTCCGCGGCGGGACGCAGCGTGCGCCGGGCCCGCGCGCTCACTCGGCGGGATCCCCGGCCTCGGGGGCCGGCAAGGAGAGCCCCGGGGCTGCATCCACCCCTCGAGGCGGTCAGTCGCAGCAGCAGCAACGAGGGGGCGGCCCCCAGGCGCAGTCACACGGGGAGGCCTGCTTGTCGGATCCGCACGGGCGAGCCGCTCCCCCGGACGTGGGGGAGGAGCGACGGGGAGGAGGCGGAACAGAACTGGGCCCCCCTGCTCCTCCTCGACCCCGGAATGGCTATCAGCCCCACCGGCCCCCAGGGGGAGGTGGGGGCAAGAGGAGAAATAGCTGTCATGTAGGGGGAGGTGGTGGAGGCTTCAAACATCCGGCCTTCAAGAGACGCAGGCGGGTTAATTCGGACTGTGACTCTGTCTTACCCTCCAACTTCCTCCTGGGGGGCAATATCTTTGATCCCCTGAACCTGAATAGTCTCCTGGATGAGGAAGTGAGCCGTGCACTCAATGCGGAGACCCCTAAGTCATCCCCGCTTCCGGCCAAGGGGCGAGATCCAGTGGAGATCCTCATCCCCAAAGATATTACAGACCCTCTCAGTCTCAATACTTGCACTGATGAGGCCCAAGTTGTCCTTGCTTCGCCACTCAAGACTGGTCGGAAGCGGCATAGGCACCGGGGACAGCACCACCACCAGCAGCAGCAGGCAACGGGAGGGAATGATAGCCACTCCGCGCTGCCCACAGCCCCCCTCACTTCCTCACTCCACGGGGAGGGCACCACGCAGCAGCATGGGGGCCAGAACCGGGACGCCCCCCAACCCTATGAACTCAACACAGCCATCAACTGCAGGGATGAGGTCGTGTCTCCCCTTCCATCTGCCCTCCAGGGTCCCTCAGGCTCCCTTTCAGCCCCTCCAGCTGCCTCAGTTACCTCTGCACCCCCGTCTTCCTCCTCACGACATCGCAAACGACGCAGGACTTCCAGCAAGTCAGAGGCAGGAGCTCGGGGTGGAGGCCAGGGTTCCAAGGAAAAGGGCAGAGGGAGTGGGGGGGGCCGCCACCACCTCCAGCCACTACCTGCTGCAACCTTCAAAAAGCAACAGTGCAAGTTCCAGTATGGGAATTATTGCAAGTACTATGGGTACCGCAATCCTTCCTGTGAGGATGGGCGCCTTCGGGTATTGAAGCCCGAGTGGTTTCGGGGTCGGGACGTCCTCGATCTGGGCTGCAATGTGGGCCACCTGACCCTGAGCATTGCCTGTAAGTGGGGCCCATCCCGCATGGTGGGCCTGGATATCGATGCCCAGCTCATCCACTCAGCCCGCCAGAACATCCGACACTACCTGTCTGAAGAGCTGCGTCTGCCACCCCAGACTTCTGAGGGGAGCCCAGGAGCAGAGAGTGAGGAAGGGACCACAGCCATCCGAAAAAGGGGCTACTTTCCAGCCTCGCTGACAGCCAGCCGTGGTCCCATCGCTGCACCCCAAGTGCCCTTGGATGGAGCCGACACAGCGGTCTTCCCCAACAACGTTGTCTTCGTCACAGTAAGAGGGTCCCCAGGCTCCTGGGAATAGGGGTCAGGCATGAAGATGAGAGTGAATGAGAACATGGCAGGGAGGGTTATGACCCAGAGGGTTCCTGTGCATGCACCCCTCCCTGGAGAAGCCAGGTGCTCAAGAGAATGGTCTGAATCTGCAATTGATTCCATTTTCGTGTATCTGCCCTCCTATAACCTGGAAAGGCAGGGGCTGTACCTGGAGTCCTTACTCATGGCGAGCCCCAGGATAGGGGCAGGTTCCTTTTGCTCTGCTCCTGGGAAGTATTGTAATCTAGACCCATCCACTTTCCTTTGGGGGCTGCTGCTCATACTCACTGGGGGATGTGGTCCAGATGGAAACTTGTTCTCCAGCCTTCTGTAGGTGCCTGAAGGGATGGGTGTCAGACATTCAGTGTCTTGGGATGGGGAGGAGGAGTAGGGTAGTGGCTGGCTAATTATGTTCTGTCCTTTGATAGGACCTCATTTGCGTTACAGAGTTGATTGTCAGTGGCCAGGAACCCAAGCGACTTGGCCTTAGATCGTCACCACACTGACCCTAGATGGTGGGATGGGGAACCGTGCAGGAGAGTACCAGGTCTTAAGTATCTGTCCCCGACTGCACATCAGTCCCCATAAAATGCTTCAGTTAGTCCACCTACAGGAATAGTTGGCAGTGTATTCAGTTACACCCAGAAGAATGGACTTTGCAGAGAGGTGGTAATGAGCTAATCATCTAGAAGGTTTCCTGAGAGATGGAGGTCTTCATTTCTCTGGAAAAAATGAATAGGCCTGAAACTTAACAGTCCCACCTAGGGAAGGAACCTACAGGTCTCACTTTCAACCTGAGTTGGGCCCCTTTGCAGAACATTGAATCTCTCAGCTTAAATGCCTGTGGGGAATAAGTACTGGACAGGATCCTCGGAGAACCCCAGCATTCTTTCTCTGCAGTTTGAACTTAGCTTTGACTGCCTTGTGGATAATTTGCTCAATTTAAAATTACTCAAGCTCCCTCTATGTTTGATTGGCTTACCACCAATAGAGAGCAAGAAAATGAGACTCGAAGAGGGCACCATTTGGGAGTTGTTTTGAGGAGTGTCAGAGAAGCCTGGCCAAGGACTCAAGTGGGGCTGCACAGTGGGTTGAGAAGGGGTGGTGGTTCTTTTTCACCTCTCTTGTCCTCACCCCCAATTCTCACCCTCAGGGTAACTATGTGCTGGATCGAGACGAGCTGGTGGAGGCCCAGAAACCTGAGTATGATGTGGTGCTCTGCCTCAGCCTCACCAAGTGGGTGCATCTCAACTGGGGAGACGAGGGGCTGAAGCGCATGTTTCGCCGGATTTATCGGCACCTACGTCCTGGGGGCATCCTCGTCCTGGAGCCCCAGCCTTGGTCTTCCTACGGCCGGAGAAAGACTCTCACAGTGAGTGCGGGTTTCTGTGGAAACTGGGGCAGTCCTTCCTTTAGTTGAGGCAAGGAAGGCATCAAGGAAGCAAGAGAGACTTTCTGAAGAAGGTGCAAAGGGCCCCCCAGTGGGCCTACCTTTACTAGCGAGAAGGCAGTAAGCTGAAGTAGTCCCTTACCTTTCTCCCTAGGAAAGAATCTACAAGAACTACTTTCGAATTCAGCTGAAGCCAGAGCAGTTCAGTTCCTACCTGACATCCCCAGAGGTGGGCTTCTCCAGCTATGAGCTCGTGGCCACACCCAACAACACCTCCAGAGGTAAGGGTGGCTTCTTTTGTCTGGGGAGGAAGGGAGGCCAGTGCCGGAGGAGGGTGCAGACTGGTGTTGGGGTCTGTAGGCCCTGCCAGCCCGTACTGACTGCACACTCTTCCCTCAGGTTTCCAGCGTCCTGTGTACCTGTTCCACAAGGCCCAATCCCCCAGCCACTAAGTGGCACCCTGAACAGAAAGTGTGAAGAAGCTGCCTGCTGCTCCAAAGGACCTGGGGGAGAGGAAAGTATCTCAAGGTCTTTCCTTTCTGGCTCCAAAAATAGTTTCCTCTCCTGGATCTGCAGAGAAAGCTTTTCCTGTGTTGCTGCCCCAGCCTCTTCCCTACACCTCTGGCACCTAAGCAGCAAGCCCAGCTGTGCTGGAACCATCATCTTCCTCTCCCCCAGCCCACTGGGCTGGATGGCATGGACTGTTTGCTGCCCTCTGTTCTCCTAGGGCATGGGAGTTGGGGGGTATCAAGTTCTCTGGCCTCTTCCTCCTGTTCTCCCAAGGAGAGAGACTCTTCTCCTCGGCCCTTGTCCTGAACTGCGTTTCAACAGACCACGGATAGATGGGCTAAGGATTAAGAGGGGGACGTCGGTGGGGAGGCATGCAGGTACTGTGAAAATCCTTCCCTCTGCTGTCCCCCACTGGGAGAGGTGGTTAGGTTCCGAATGTGAGAACAGCACAATAAACTTGATGTTTAGGGCAGCAGCCCCCACACCTGTCTTTGGTACACTGTAGTTTGAGGGGGCATAGATGGTGGCTCCCAGTAGAACCTGTGCTTCCTCTTTGCCCAAACTATAGTCTTACAGAAGAGAACACTTTTTTTCAGTGGTTGGGAAGACTGTTGAATGCCAGTGAGCCCTCTCTACACGTGCGCTCGGTTGTGTCCCACTCTTTGCTACCCTCCAGACTGTAGCCCACCAGGCTCCTCTCCTTGAGATTTTTCAGGCAAGGCAACTGGAGTGGGTTGCCATTTACACTTAAGTAAAGAGAGAACCCTAAGCCAGGAAAAGGGAGTATAATGTGAATTTTGAAGAACCCATCTACCTTCCCCCAAAAAAACCCACTGACAAAATTTGTTTTGTGAAAGCTTTGGGCACAGGCTGACTTTGGAAGAGTTAGCCATGGAGTTGAAGTGGAACCAGAGGAAGGCACTTCTAGGACCAGAGTCGGACACGACTTAGCAAGAACCTGCCTGCTCTGCTTCTCATCACTACGAAGTTTCTTTAAAAGGAGGCCAAAACGACTTTCTGACCGCTTCCAACCTGAGTCTTGACAGCATGTTAAGGCTCCCAAAAAGAGTCCCATTTATTAGCAAAACCACTTTATTCTGATAAATAGTTTCAACACCAAAAAATACAAACTAGCAGTCCAGGGAGCCCCCAGGTCTACGCTTCCCATCGTCTCAGTGTCCGATGCATAAGGAAGGTATCTTCTGAAGGGCGAGGCCGGAGTTGAAGCCGGAGTGGCGGCAGACCTTCCAGGGTCAGGTGTGGAGATTCATAAAATAATGTTTCCGGATCACACAATATGGTCATATCTGGCCCTGGGCCAGGTGGCTCCTGTTGGAGCACAAAGAAGGGAGCTGAATCCCTGGCGTTTGAGGGCGGGGAGGGGGAAGCGGTAGGGGTGACAGCCCAGGTGCCTCACCTTTGGAGGTGGGGCTCGGGCCTGCGGCGGCAGGAGCGCCAGTTTCTCCCTCAGCGCGGCGTTCAGAACCTGTTCCTCCGGCACCTGCAGACTCACCAGATCTCGGAAGAGCCGCCTGGAGCGCGGCACGTTCAGCCCTGAGACCGCAGGAGGGGCGGAGGTGAGCGGCGCCGCGCACCCCCGCTCCCGCGCCCGGCCGGCCGCCTGCCCCCCTCACCCTCGGTCACGCTCTCCTCCAGGCCGCAGCGGGTCTGGAATGACTTTCTCAGCTGTTCTTCCACGGCCTTCGCGGCATCGAACTGGCCCCCGGCTGCGGCCCTTGCGGCCTGCAGCTCGAGGCTCAGGGCCAGGCTACTCTGCTGCACCGGCGCCCCCAGGTCCTGCGGCGCCTCGGGCTTCTCGCTCGATGAGGCGGCGGCCGGCGGCGGCTCGGACCGGACCGGGGAAGGCGGCGCCAGGCGGAAGCGGACCTGGGAGCAGAAAACGGGGCGGTGAAGGGGTGAGCCGGGGGGTCGTCAGCGAGCTGGAGGCCAAGCTTTCCCCGAGCTCACCTGCCGCCCCTTGCGGGCCCCGCCCCGCCGGTCCGCCCGCCCCTTCCGCCGTCCCGGGCTGCAGTTGGGCCGTCCGCGTCCGGGACTCTCGGACCGCGGGCTCAGGCTCAGGCTCAGGTCCAGGCCGGGCTCCGGCACCGGGGCTCCGGGCTCGGGAGCGCGGGGTTCTGGGGGTGGCCCTGGGACCGCCACGGCCTCTCCCCCTTCCACCGACTCCAGCTGTGACTCGTCATAGACCATCATCTTCCGGCGTCTGTAGGGGTGCGGGGTCGCTGGGGGGGTAAGGGTCACGGAACCGCAACCTCTTCTCCCCCGCCCTCTCAGACGCCGCCACCGGAAACTGTCAGCCCCTACCCAAGGGGGCGGGGAGACCAACTCCTGACCCGCCCTATTGGTGCGCCTAAGCGTCATTTCCGTTGCCTCCTCCCGCGCCTCCCAACGGGCTTCCGCCTGCACCACCTCGCCCCGCCCCCCAGGGCAGGGATTTAGAGCGCAAACCCGCGGAAGCCCTACGGGTCCTCATTAGGGCCGTTTCCATTTCGAAACGAGTTACAGACTCCGCCCTGTCCAGTCGTCACCACCTGGCTTCTGCTGGAATCCGGACTCTGTCAGTCCTCCCTGCTAGGGCACTAAGTGGAACACCTATAATTAACGGCCCAGCGCCCTTGCACTGGACCTCCCTACTCCGTCCCTCCACGGCATCTCCGGGTGTTCCATCGCCTCCCTACTCTGACCAGACCCAGTGTGAGTGAGGGTGTGGCTCGCTGACTCCAGCCAGGGTCCTTCCTAGGTGATGGCCTGGGTGAATGGCCCTTTGTGACTTTTTCCTCTTTGAAGGTCCGCTAAAATATTCATCTATAAATTGAAAGAGACACGTATACCCCAATGTTCATCGCAGCACTGTTTACAATAGCCAGGACATGGAAGCAACCTAGATGTCCATCGGTAGACAAATAGATAAGCTGGGGTACATACACACAATGGAATATTACTCAGCTATTTAAAAGAATGCATTTGAATCAGTTCTAATGAGGTGGATGAAACTGGAGCCTATTATACAGAGCGAAGTAAGTCAGAAAGAAAAACACCAGTACAGTATATTAATGCATATATATGGAATTTAGAAAGATGATAACGATGACCCTATATGCAAGACAGCGAAAGAGACACAGATATAAAGAACAGATTTTTGGACTCTGTGGGAGAAGGCGAGGGTGGGATGATTTGAGAGAATAGCATTGAAACATGTATGTTACCATATGTGAAACAGATTGTCAGTCCAGGTTCAATGCATGAGACAGGGCGCTTAGGGCTAGTGCACTAAGATGACCCTGAGGGATGGGATGGGGAGGGAGGTGGGAGAGGGGTTCAGGATGGGGAACACATGTACACCCAGGATTCATGTCAATGTATGGTGAAAACCACTACAATATTGTAATGTAATTAGCCTCCAATTAAAATAATTAAAAAATATTCATCTATATAAAAAATAAAGATCTATGTTGAGTACCATTTAAAAAAAAAGGCTCGGGGGATTTACCCTGGACTCCTGGACTGCAGGGCAGAAGACAGGAGTTCTCACCTCCTTCCCTCATATTCCTTGAAGTAGACTCTCTCAGTTCTCTGAGCCTCTGTTTCTTCTTGGGTAAAAGTAGTCTGTGTTCAAGACTTTTGAGGCTCTCCCAAAATGGGTTAACCGTCAACAGAAATGTTTGTGTACCATTTTTTTATTTGTTTTTCTATTCATTATCTTCCCAAGAAATGCTGTGGAAGATCAGATAGAATGGATAGTTACCCATATTTTACAAACGTTTTCAAGGATCTCAATGGGGAAACTAGAGGATTTCCAGCTAAAGTCAGGAATAAGAAAGTATGCCCATTCCCTCTACTGCATATCTTCCTCCACTTATGAGGGGGTTATTTTGAGATATAAATATAAGTCAAAAATGCATATATTACACCTAACCTACTGACCATCATAGCTTAGCCTAGCCTACCTTAAATGTGCTCGCAACACTGACAGAATGAATTTCTGTTGTTGCAGGTCACCAAGTTGGTGGCAATTTGTTACTGCAGCCCCGGAAAACTAATACAGCTGAAGAAAAGGTCTGGGCTGCACCTCAGGCTCAGACCACCATCTCCGAGGAGATGGTGGAGGCTCTATAACTGGAGGCTCTATGGTGGGAAAGATTTGGCCATGAAGGACCATCCTTCCTTTGAGGGCTTCTCCAGGCCCCAGAGCATCGCCAAGGGAAACCGGGGCCAAGGGAGGAGGAGAAAGCCCGGGTGCGGGGAGACAGGAGGCGCGCTGGAGGCCCTGGGGAGGGAAGCCTGGTACTGGGATCACAGAGGAATAACCACTGTGGGTCCCTCTGTGGGGAGAAGGAAGCAGGCGCCATGAGAGTACAGATGGAGAGGAGGCCATGGGAGGCATGCTGTGTGCAGAGGTTGATCGGGAAGGTTATGTCTAGTCATGCCCATCCAGAGGCCCCCAAGACCTTAAGGTTTTGAGTATGACCACCTAGCTGGTCACCAATAATACTCAACAAGTGTCATGACATGCAACCCAGAAGGGTACTCAAGAAACAGAGGCCTTAGCACTTAGGTTTCCTAAAGCCTAAGCTGCTAGAGAGCCCTAGGAATCAGGACCCAGCCCCCTCCCCACAGGTTATTCCATGCCCCACCACCACCCCCCCCGACACACACAATGCCAGTCCTTCAACCTGAGAAAACCCCTCAATGCCCAGTACATTTCCTGCTGGCACCCCAGACTGAAGAAACACTGTTTACTTTGGCAACAAAGGGTTGAGGCTGGGTTGGTTCTTGGCTGAAGGCATAGAGGGGGCTGCAGGCAGGGACTGGGTAGTCCAGCAGGAAGTGAACTTGGTGAAGAAAGAGGCCTTTGACGCCAGTGACCAGTGTGCTGTGACCACAGCACTCAGACCACCTCCACAGTCCCAGGTCCAAAATCTGCTCCTGGGGGACAGGGAGGGGAGTAGGAAGGACTCACATCCCATAAAGGACTGGGCTTGGGGCCAGAGGTCAGAGAATCCCACCACCCCCCAGCCCAGCAACACCCCCTTAATCCCACCACCCCAAAGCCCAGCAACACCCCTTTTCTCCTCTTTGGGCTTCAGTCTCATCTGTAAAATGGGGGGCAGGGGGGGGAGATGGTGAAGGCTATACTAGTTTCTCTGAGCAGCTTCTGTTTCAGACAATATCCCCCAATATCATACGCACACCCCTTATTTCAGTCCTTTGCCACCACCCTGGGGCTAGTCCCCTCTCCTTGGCATCTCTTGCAGCCAGCCCCTTCCTCTCTCTTACCCAGGATTCCCACTCTCCCCAGGACTCCTGAATCCGCCCTCTTCCCCCAAGGTGGCCTCCCCATCCAGCCCTCTCCAGCCTCACTCCCGGCAGCACCCAGCTCAGGATAATGGGTAGAGAGCGCATGCCCGCAACAGCCAGGTCTACCAGACACAGCAGGAAACAGCAGGTGTCCTGATACAGCTCAGAAGTGGCAGGTCTGGGGGACGCTGGATGTTGAAGATCAGCTGCTCCTTGGCAGGAAAGAAAGCCCTAGCAGCATAAATTGGGTGCAATGAGAGCTTAAGGAGTGGAAGAGGTCAGATCCTCCGCCAGCAACAAGTTCTGTGCCAGGGAGAGGAAGAAGAAACGTGGGGAGATGGCTGCAGGGACAGCAGGCCAGCCCCAAAGCCTACTTTGTGCAAATGAGAAAACTGTGCCCCTTCCTCGAAGCTCTTTACTGCTCTGAAGGTTCTATATATTGGTGGACTGTGGGGTTGTGCAGCATACAACCTGCACAGTGGCAAGGGGTGACCGTGAGGGACGGAGGAGGAAGCTCAGAGAGGTGGTGAAAGCAGTGGCCTGTGATAAGGGCACCCGCCTGGCAGACCTGCTTCCCCTCCAGTGTCACTAACTGGAAACTTGCAGGAGCTACCGAACCCCCCTAAGCCACCACTTACTGATTTGGAAAACGGGGAGGATGCTCTTAGGGCGAGTTGACGTTCCTTTAGGATTAAATAAAGCGACACAAAGCTCGCTCGACAAGTGCCTCAATGGTGGTGAACCGGCCAGAGTAACCGGACACGGAGAGCTGACAGGGAGAGAGAGGCCGACTGTTCCCGGATCCACGGACATGGTTTCACTAGCTTTTTGAGCAGCTGTTTTAACTAGAAATTAATTGTCCTGTAAAACCTGTGTCGCCAATGGCCTGGGTCACTGAGGGTGAGCCGGAGTATTTAAGGGTACGGGGTAGGGGCTCCTCCATAACCCTCCATCGGCTAATGCCGTCGGGGCTGGCGGCTGGGCTTGGGGGGGCAGACAGGCCCTCGGTCCAGGCTCAGGGGTTCGCGAAGGTAGGCCTTCCTGTCCGCGGACACCGCCACGAAACCCCACCCCCGCCGCCATCCCTGCCAGGAGGCAGGGAGCTCTTAATCCAGAGCCCCAGGAAGGCGCGGCCAGAGGGCGACGGCGGCGCCGCGGGGATAACGGCGTCAGCGCACCGCCGGCTCCTGGAGCTCAGGACCGCGGGGCGGCCGGCCGGCCGGTGTGCGCCGGATACCCCGCCGCCCCTCCGTCGCCCCCCTGCTTCCCCCACCCCGCAGGGCCCCCACCCAGCGCCGGGTTCCCTCTGGCCAGGCCTCTTCCCACCCACAGCCACCCAACGAGGAGGCACGTCCCACCGGACCCCGGGCGGAGGTGGGGGAGGCCCCGCCGCCCAGAGCCACGCCCCTTTCGGCCGGAGCGTCGCCCTCTCTAAGGGTGACGTCAGAGCTGGGCAGGTGTCCACGTAGGGCACGACCTTCCCTCATTGGACCCTCCTTCTCCCCATTCCACAGTGACTTCAGGGTTAAGTCCAGATTCCTCCCTTCTCCAGCTAGAAATCCCCCTTCTCTACCCGTGGGGAGCCCTCAGCTCCGCAGGCTGGAGCCGGCTATGACCCGAAACGCTTTCGGTGATCTTCCCCCAGGGCAGCCTCTGGTGCAAGGTCCCCCATCAAACTCATCTCAGGTTAAAATATAGATTCCCAGGTCCTACCTTAACCCTTGGCTTTGAGACCAGGAATGTGAACTTTTAACAAGCTTCCTGGTGGTTCTGAAGTTTCCTAGGCTTCAGAATCTGAATGTTGACATTCGTATTCAAATGACAGGAGTTCTCAAACTTCTGCAGGCTTGTTAAAACAGATTGCTGAGCCCCCCACACTCAGGGTTTCTGATTTCCAGAGGTCTGGAGTGTGGGGTCTGAGAGTTTGCATTTCTGCCTTTCCCTGGGGATGCTGAGGTTGCTGGTCTAGGACCACACTCGAGTACCACTTCTTTAATGATACATTCTGGAGGAGAGTTTCCACCTGTTGTTGATTCACTGGGTACCAAGCCCTTGTGGAAGGCACTTCACATTCATGCAGCTGTGTGAAATAAATGTTTACCATATTCTCAGGATAAGGAAAGTGAGATTCAGTTGCTCACTGAATCTGAGTGAGCAAGTTGCTCACTCAGTTGCTCAAGGTCACAAAGACAGGAAGGGCAGGTTCAGAACCAGGTCTTTCTGAATCCAAAGGCTCAACTGGCCAAGCCTCCTGTGCACCGCTAGTTATCCCTTCCCAGGGGCTTGTTCTGTCTCTAGACCTCAACCAGGCACTCTCTGAAGCCTGAGTTCAGGGTACTGGGTTTTCTGGGGACCAGTACTCTGCTGGGTACCAGCTTTTCTGCCCAGAGAGTTCATAAAGAGAGACTAGAGAAGCCCATTCCTCATGTGGTCCTGACCTCAGACGGTAAAGAATCCGCCTGCAAAGCAGGAGACATGGGTTTGATCCCTCAGTTGGGAAGATTTCCTGGAGAAGTGAATGGCAACCTGCTCCAGTATTCTTGCCTGAGAAATTCATGGACAGAGGAGCCCGGCGGGCTATATAGTCCATGGGGTCGAAAAGAGTCAGACATGACTGTGCGACTTTCACGTTCACCTGACCCCTCCTTCCTTCACTGTCCCTCACTTTGGAGTGGAAATTCCCCTGACTTCTCTCTGATTGGCTCCAGAGTCTCCTGGATGACCCTCGGAGACTAGGAGAAGGAAGGACATTTGGGTGCTGCAGGAAGGGCAGGAGAGAGGCAGGGCCACTGGGTCCGCAGAGGAGAAAGGAGAGGTGGTGCCACACAGGCGGCCGGGCACCCGGTCAGTGCTGCCTGAAGATTTTGCCTGGGCAAGCCCCTGAGGAAGCCTGTCCTTGGGAGCAAGGACACACAGGTCAAGTCACAGCTGCTGACGGGGTAGAGAGGTGAGCAGCACATCTCAGTGGGGCCTCAGGTGAAGGGCCAGGTGGTGAGGAAAATAACGAATCTAGGTGGGCTGTTAGGGATGAGGAGTCCCTTCCAGACTTCCTACTCCCGTCTACATCAGACCTGGGTTTCTCCCTTGTCACCCCCTAACCCCCACTTCTATGGAGTGGGCCAGAGATCGGGGGTCAGCAGCTCGCTCAGGACACTGCACATTCTCCTCTGCCTCTTCCTCACAGCCCCCGGCTTTCTGCTTCTCCTCACTGGCTCCTGGGTCGTAACCATTCCCTTGGGGAGGGGAGTACAGTTGGGGAGCCAGAGACAAGACCAGGGAGGGAGCCTGAACTCACTGGGCGGGCAGGCTAGGACGCAGTGGGGATGTCCTTCCCGCCTGAGTCTTCCTTCCCTGCCCCAACACTACTGTCCCGGGCACCCAGATGACCCCTGGGACAGGGCCCTGAACAAAGCCCAGGGGACAGGGGGGTGGGGGCGGGGATTCAGGGAAGGTAACTCTCTCTGAGGTAGACAGTAAATCTGAAGGAGAAATGAGAGCAAGCCAGTGAAGAATGTGGCGGAACCACTTTCAAAACAGAACAGTCAGCATTTGCAAGAGGAAATGAGCTGAGGCTAGCCAAGCACAGCGGAAGTGACCGCAAGGGACACCTGGAGAGCTGAGGCCAGGTAGGAGGGCAGGCTCCTTGGCCAGACACTGAAGTTTGGATTTCATCCTAAATGCTACAGGATCCCTTGAGAAGATCTTAAATGGAGTGATGATATGCTCCGACATCTTCCGAGTTACACTAAAATCTCTATCTAACCCCATAAACTTTAAAATATATATATCTGCATCATTAAAAAAAAATAAATAACCTCACCCCTGTTGGAATGGCTATAATCAAAAAGCAAGAAATAACAAGTGTTGCCCATGAAATGACAGCTACAGACTGGGAGATTATATTTGCAAATGACATCTCCAACAAAGTATTACACATATACATATATACTATATACAAAGTATTACAGATATATATGTATGTATATATATTGCAGGAGATGACATAGATCACAGAGATCCTAAAGAAAGCAAGGAAATTCCAGAAAAACATATACTTCTGTTTCGTTGACTACACTAAAGCCTTTGACTGTGTGGATCACAACAAACTGTGAAAAATTCTTAAAAAGATGGGACCTGAAAAAAAAGTCAGCGGATTGCATTAATGTCAGTTTCCTGGTGGTGATGTTGTACTATAGTTGTGCAAGATGCTACCACTGGGGGGAACTGGATGAAGGGTATACGAGAGTTCCATTATTTTTGACGATTGCATATCAGTCCAGATTATTTCAAAATAAAAAGTAAAAACAAAAATGGATGACTGTGTTAAAATATGTGCAACTCATATCATAAAGGGCTGATGTCCCTCACATATAGTTTCCAGATAAATAATAATAAAACCAAACATGTATACACCATATAATATGTAGCAAGTACGGTTCTGTTTTATTTTTGATGCATTAATTTTGAATATGCTGTCTAGGTTGTTTATAACTTTCCTCACATTAGGGGAAATTCTCACAGTAGGGGTTTCCCTGGTGGTCCAGTGGCTGAGGTCCTGCACTCCCAAGGCAGGGGGCCCAGGTTTGATTCCTAGTCAGGGTGCTAGAGCCTGCTTTCCACAACTAAGAGTTGGCATGCTGCAACTAAAAAAAAAAAAGAAAAAAAATCCCAAGCCTGCGCTCTGGAGCCTGCAAGCCACAACTAATAAGCCCACGCGCCCTAACTATGGCTTTCCCGGTGGCTAAGCGGTAAAGAACCCGCCTACCCATGCAGAAGACATAAGAGACGCAGATTCAGTCCCTGGGTCAGGAAGATCTCCTGGAGAAGGGAATGACAACCCAATCCAGTATTCTTGCCTGGAGAATCCCATGGACAGAAGAGTCTGGCAGGTTGCAGTCCATAGGGTCACACAGAGTCAGACACAACTGAGATGACTTACCACGCACGCACACCCCAACTACTGAAGCCCACATACCCTAGAGCCCCTGCTCTGCAACAAGAAAAGCCACCACAATGAGAAGCCGGCCCTCCGCAACTAGAGACTGGCCCCTGCTGTGCGCAACAAGAAAAGATCCCTCAGCAACCAAGACCCATCACAGCCAAAAATAAAGTAAACAAATAAAATTATTAAAAAAGAATTAGGACCAGACCATTACTTATTAAAAAAATCCTCCACAAAATATTAGCAAGTCAAATCCAGCAATAAACATAATGCCCCTCAATCAAGTGGGGTTTATTCTGTGAAAGCAAGAATGGTTCAAAAATCAATTAATTTGCCACACTAAAAGACTGAAGAAAGAAAATCACTTAATGATATAAATAGATGCAGAAAACCCTTGACGAAACATCTACCATGACCAAACTTCCAGCCACCTAGGAGTAAAAATCAACTCCTTCAAGCTGATCAAAGGCATCTGCAAAAAAGCTATAGCTAACTGCAGATAGTGATTGCAGCCATGAAATTAAAAAACACTCCTTGGAAGGAAAGTTATAAACAACCTAGACAGTATATTCAAAAGCAGAGACATTATTTTGCCAACAAAGGTCCGTCTAGTCAAGGCTATGGTTTTTCCAGTGGTCATGTGTGTATGTGAAAGTTGGACTGTGAAGAAAGCTGAGCGCTGAAGAATTGATGCTTTTGAACTGTGGTGTTGGAGAAGACTCTTGAGAGTCCCCTTGGACTGCAAGGAGATCCAACCAGTCCATCCTAAAGGAGATCAGTCCTGGGTGTTCTTTGGAAGGACTGATGCTGAAGCTGAAACTCCAGTACTTTGGCCACCTGATGTGAAGAGTTGACTCATTGGAAAAGACTCTGATGCTGGGAGGGATTGGGGGCAGGAGGAGAAGGGGACGACAGAGGATGAGATGGCTGGATGGCATCACGGACTCTATGGACATGAGTTTGGGTGAACTCTGGGAGTTGGTGATGGACAGGGAGGCTTGGCGTGCTGCAATTCAGGGGGTCCCAAAGGGTCGGACACGACGGCGACTGAACTGAACTGAACTGAATATTTAATGATGAAAAATTGAGCACCTGGCCCCTACAAAAGGAAAAGGCAAGATGTCTGCTCCCACCACCCTGATTCAATGTTATACTGAAAGTCTTAGCGTAAAATGGCAAGATAAGGAAATAAAAGGCATACAGATCAGAAGAAAACTAAAAGATCCCACATGCTGCAACGAAGACCCAGCACAGCCAAATAAAGAAATAAATATTTTTAAAATTCTAGTTCTAAAAAAAAAGAATTCTTCCCATATCATCTTAGTTTTATAGGTGAGGCAACTAAGGCACAGACAGGTTAAGCAGCTTGCCCAAGGCTATAGAGCTAGTAAGTGGCGGAGCCGGAATTCAAAACCCAGCAGCCCGGTTCCAGAATACAAACTCAAACTCTGCAGGTTTCTAGCAAAGATCCACAACCCAGTAGAAGAATTGTCAGCGCGTATAAACAGTAAAGGAAAAGCAAGTGGGTCTTCAACTTAGAGGAGAGAAATCAGAGAAGACAAGTGCAGACCTCCCTGCACCCAGGGAATCAACCTTGCCCAGCTCAAGCCACACCTCATTACACAAGGCACAGACTCCTCCCTCAAGACCAAGCCCCGCCTTCAGAAACCTTCCCCTTTACAGCCACCTGTTCCAGGAGGCACTGAGGGAAAGGGAGACGGGCAGAAGGCCAAGCCTGAGCTTCACCGGGGAGATAGACACAGCATCCCAGGTGAGACAAGTGTGGGGTAGGGGGGCTCAGCTTCCGAAACAAAGAAGATGGAGACAGGAAGGGGAGAGCCCCCCACTTGGAGATCTTCCCAGCCGCCTACCCAGTCCCCGGACTGACCCAGTAAGCAGAAAGGCAGCTCCAGGAAGGAGTGCGCAGCACTAGCAAACTGACTCAGCATGAGGCCATCACCAGAGACACCTGCGCCCAGGCCCGCCGCCCTCCTGGCCCCATGCAAAAGCTCCAGCCCTCCGGGTCCCAGAGGTGACCCCTCCCATCCCCCTCCCCACTCAAGTCCTGGTGGATCACGGGCATAGTTGGGAGCCGGGGGGCGGGCAGACCAAGGGAGCTAGCCCCACGACAGTCCTAGAGACTAACACCTCATTTGACAGGTGACTTCCCTCGGGTAGAGAATGCCAGCCCTGCCATCCTAGTACCTTCTCCTCTAGTGAATCGAAGTCCTGCCGCTCATGAGAGGAAAACGAGAACAAGTTAAAATATAACTACAGAGACTCGCGGGATGCACAGGCACGTGCTCGTGTGCACTTACAGCTGCACACACACCCTGCCTGCCCGTCTCAGGCCCAGGCCTTCATGCCTGTTCCCAGCCCATGGTGTGGCTCAGGCAGGGCTGGCTCTCCTCCCTGCCTTGGGGCTCAAATACACAGATGAACGAGGCTGAAGGGGAGGGAAGGACAGGGGTAGAAAAAAGATCTGAGGTCCAGGGCTGAGGCTCTGTCTCTGGGTTCAAAGGCTTAAACCGAGAATCTTTTACCCAGGTCAACTCTCCCCGTTGAACTTTGAACTGTTAGGAAGCAGAGCTGAGGGAGCTGAAGGCCCCACATGTCGCCAACTCTGAAGAGTTCGCAGTGGATAAAGGGAGCCTAGGACTTGACTGGACCCCCTGGAAGCTGGCAGGGAGCTGAGCACTGAGTCAGCTCAACCCATCAATCTATTTCAAGAGCCTGAGGCCCAAGGAAGTAGAGAAACTCAGTAGAGTCTTGTGGCAAAGTGGCAGCAATACTGAGACCAGGACCAAGGTCTCTCTCTTTTTTTCTAAATTAATTTATTTGGCTGCACCAGGTCTTAGGGCAGGAGGAGAATGGGGCAACGGGATGAGATGGGTTGGATAGCATGATCAACTCAATGGACATGGGTCTGAGCAAACTCTGGGGGATAGTGAAGCACAGGGAAGCCTGGCATGCTGCAGTCCATGGGGCCCCAAAGAGTCAGACACAGCTGAGCAACTGAACAACAAAGGTCTCAGCTGCAGAAGGCAGGTTCTTCACTGGGGCATGGGAGCTCTTAGTTGGGGCATGCAGGATCTAGTTCCCTGACCAGGAATAGAACTGGGCCCCCTGCATGGAGAGTATGATGTCTTAACTGCTGGACCATCAGGGAGGTCCCAGGACCAATGTCTCTTGACTCTCGCTCAAGCGCTCTTCCTCTCTTCCTGCTACTCGCTGCCCGGAGCATTCTTTGTCACTTCCCAAAGTGGTGTTCCCTCCACCAGAGGGCTGTTTGGAAAGTGCTTCCCTCACTCTAGGTGAAGGTTTACTTTCTGGTTCACCCAGCCCTGTTTTAGGCCACGGAGATAGTAACTATAAACTGTAGGTCACAGCCAGCAGCATCATAATAGCAGGGAACATTCACTGAGCCCTTATGGTGTGCCAGTCACCCCCCTGACCCTCGTGACAGACCTGTGGCACCAGCACCACGGCCGTGCCCACTTCACAGATGCGGAAAGCGAGGCTCAGAAAAGTTAATCAAGGTTGCACAGCCAGGAAGTGTTCGTGTAAACCACTTCCCATGCTCTGAACTACTGCATTCCACCGCTGCCACCCTAGTACACGGGGAAACAAATCAATATGATAATTTCGGATACTGATAGGTACTGTGAAAAAATAAATCATGGTGAGAGAGGACGACCTTGACAGTGGCTCTCTCCTGATTTCTAGATCGGGTGTGCTCAGAGAAAGAGTCCACGAAGATGTAGCCACATTTCTACTGAGTCCAGAGGTGTAAGGAGCCCACCAGGCCAGGATCTGAAGAAGGGCATTGTAAACAAAGGGGACAGTTTGGGCTTCTTCCCAAGGGTGATGGGAAGCCATTGGAGATTTTAAGTAGGGGAGTGACATGTTTTACTGTGTAATGTGTAAATTATAGGAGGATCCCAGGGAAGAAAAGATCCAACATTTTCAGGAAGTCTGAGGATGAAGGGAGGAGGGGAGATGGGGCAGAAGTGGGAACAGAGCAGGGGCATCTGGGACCAGCACGCTCCTTTGTTCCCCACACTTCCAGGGCGCCCCCTCTCTAATAGGATGGGTTGTAGTTCAGTCACTCAGTCATGGCTGACTCTTTGTGACCCCATGGACTGCAGCACGCCAGGCTACCCTGCCCTTCACTGTCTCCCGGAATTTGCTCAAACTCATGTCCATTGAGTCAATGATGCCATCGAATCAATCTCATAGGGTTTTGAAAATAAAGACCCTTCGTCCCCACTGGGGCCATCCATAGCCCTACCACTTCTGCCTCATGGAGTCTAGCAGCCTGGAGGAAGGTGAAATGCCTGGGGTCTGATGGGGACAAGAAGGCAAGGTGTCCAAGATGGGATTTTTCTTTTTTTGGCCATGCTACACAGCATGCAGGATCTTAGCTCCCCAACCAGGGACTGAACCCACACCCCTTGCAATAGAAGCTCAGAGTCTTAACCACTGGACTACAGGGAAGTCCCTTCTTTCTTCTTTCTTTTCTTTGACCAAGGTGAGATTTTTGCTCAAGACTCTCACCAAGAGGTAGATTTTTCCAGAGGTCACACTGCTACCCACTGTTCTCTACAGGAAAGGGCTGAGTGGGTAAGAATCCCATCCCCGCCCCCTCTCCCCACCCCCCAACACAAATCTCTACCCCAGGAGATCCTGTATGCCTTCCCTGGAGTTGAGGACTTCTTCCTCAAATCCCAACATAGGCCTTCTCCATGGTTCTGGACTGGATTACTTGGGGTGGGGAGGAAGGAGGCCACCTGAGGGCACTGAGACATCAAGGAAAAGTCAGTTCCATGGACTTTCCCCCTCCATCCCACCCCATTCTCTCCCGTAAGTCTCCTGCCTCCGCTTGCCCAAGCCCAGACAGGACTCCATCGCGTCTGGAGAGGGAGAGACGGTGGGAGTTGCCAGCCCCTCCCTTGGCTGCTGGCTGAACTCACCTTCTTCCTTCCCTCCCCTCACATTGTAAAGACAGAAGAATGGGAGCAGCATTCCTTCCAGCCACAAGCCCGTTGGCTCCCGGGCCTGTAGGTACTTGCAAGGTTATTTACCAGTGATCCTCAGGGGCAACTGTCCTTCATCCTCCCCTCCCATCCCTGAAACTTTAGATCCCCAACAGGAGGAGGAGCTCATTTCTAGGATTTGGTGGTCGGGGGGGCAGATTTTGGACCTTAGACAGTGAGGAACTACTCCAGAGCCCTGGGACCCATTAAACCTCCAGGCTTCCTGGGACCCAGACCCACCACGGCTTGCTCCACCGCAGAACAGTTCCTGGCACATGATGGAGATGTGATGAGAGCCCCAGAACTGAGCCACTCGGTATTAGTGTTTTGAGTCCCTGCCTGGCTTCAGGCTAAACTCAGGCCTCATTCCTGGAGAAGTCACGCCATTCACACATGGAACACCTGCTATGTAACATGTACCTGTGTGCAACTTGCATGTAACATGTCCTCTGTGAGCTAGACTCATTCGTTCAATGAATGACAGCGACACGACCTTAAACATGACCTGTCCCTCAGTTTCCCTCTCTAAAAAATAGAAGTGATAATGTCATCTTAACAGCCATTTGTGAGAATTACTTAGAACAAGACATAAAAATAGTCACAGTGGGAGTTTAATAAGGGGTGGGTGGCATCACCAGGGCTGTAAACGTTGGGGTGTGGTGCACAGCTAACAGGCTCAGGGTAGCAGCGCTGTAGGACACAGGGCAGAGGAGCCCGGGGTTGCTCCCGACTTTTGGAAAGGTCACCCAGTCCCCCGCCAAGGGCTCCAACTTTGCCAGAGCTGCCGGGGATGGGGAGCGGGCAGGAGGAGTTTGCTGCCGTTTTTAGTGAATTCGGTGCTTCCAGCAGACCGTTCCTGGGACAACTCTCCGGCTCCCAGCTTTGCTCACGCCCATCGCCTCCTGCCCGCAGCTAACCTCTGGCTGAGCGAGACCCGCCTCACAGCCGTCCCTCCCCCGCTCCTCGGGCCTCTGCTGCCCCCTAGGCTCGGTCGCGGTCGCCAACCCTTGCTCCTTCCCCGACCTCCAAGGCCTGGGGACTCTGCTTAGTGGCTCAATCGCGTCCGAATCTCTGCGACCCCATGGAGTGCAGCCCACCAGGCTCCTCTGTCCATGGGGATTCTCCAGGCAAGAGTACTGGAGTGGGTTGCCATGCCCTCCTCCGGGGGAATCTTCCCAACCCAGGGATCGAACCTGGGTCTCCCGCATTGCAGGCGAATTCTTTACCGTCTGAGCCACCAAGGAAGCATCCCTGAATTTTGTCGCCTTGCAAAATTCGCTGCTTTAACTTGGGGAGCCACCTCTGCGCCCTCGCGTGGCCGGGCAAGAGGGCAAGCTAAGGAGGGAGAAGGGACTTGCGCTTCCACGGCCTCCCCTCGCTCGCGCGGCCTCCCGCGCCTCAACCTCGCGTCACATCGCCGCGGACTCCTCCCGCCGCGGGTCCCGAAGCGCAGGTGTTCATCCAGCTTAGCCCTCCGCCCGCGACCCCGCGGGCCCGGGCCCGGGCCCTCTCCCCGCGGCGGCCCCACCTCGCCCCCGGGAACCCTGGGAGATGTAGTTTTCGGCAGCTCTTGGCGGGAGCGGGTGGCGGGGTGGCCGCCGGCCCTGACGCGTGTCCGCGGCTGTCAAGTGCGGGACCCTGACCCTCGCTGTGGCCCAGGAGGGCGGGAGGGGCAGAGCAGTGGGCTGGCCGCGGAGGCGGAGATTCGGCGGTCCCGTTCGGCGAGGGTCCTTGGACGAGCCCCGTAGCATCTGCAACAGTCTTGCAGGATTTCCAGGGAGCGTGTCCTCAATGAACCGGTGCCGGTACCTGGTACCGTGACAGGCGGGGCAGAGTCCCCAAAGGCCTTCAGCCTTGAGAAGCCTGTGGACCCAGGGCCAGACGCCCCTCCACCGCCACACCCCGCGCCCCCCCAGCAGGTCCAGAGATTACTCCCACTCGTGTCCAGGCTGGGGCTTCAGGCCGCCCTCCCATATCCCGCCCAGGTTCCCCTCGTGGCCTCCGGCCACCCACAAACACGCTACATCTACTCGGAAATATCTGATATTATTTCCCCACATTTTGATAATTCTTTTTACAAATTGAATAAAAGGAAGGAAGGGGAGTGTATGTGGGACCCCCCTGCTCCCCGCCCCGGCCAGGCCTCCAGGTCTCGATGAGAGGTGACGGTGTGACAACTTCTCACCCACAACTCCTGGCCTGCCGCTCTAACCTCTCCCGTCAACCTTCCCTAGGAGTGAGCTGGGGGCGTTCTGAGGATGTGGGCTTCCCCCCTAGAGGGGACTCCGGGCATCCTGTTTGAGACCCTGAACTGGGTCAGGCTGGGGGCCCATGTGGGCCCGGAGGTGCCGCCGGCGCCGTCTCTCCTGCCGGCGGGCCAGCTGCCGCAGCTGTTTCCGGACAGCCCAGAGCACCAGGTACACTTCCCTCAACATCGCAGCCGCTCGCGACTCCAGGGGGAACCCAGTCTTCATCTGGGAGGCAACGGAGGTAGAACTCACAGATGACTGTGAAGAGAGAAGATGAGCACAGGTGAACAGCATGGCCTAGGGAGAACCTGCTGGTGAAAACACCTGCAGATAAACAGCAAGGCTCGTTTAATACCGCCCCTTCTGTCCGGCGACAGCTTGGGTACCGCCTCCTCCAGGAAGCCTTCTGGGGCTGTCTCTACTCTCGGGTTTGCCCCTCTACACCACGTTTTATACACGATTTGTTCTGTGGACTCATCTGTTTTCAGTACCAGCATGCAAATTCTTGGAAGCCAGGGACCATGTCTGATCTACCTTTGAGTCCCCACTAGAGTTCCATGAAGAAATGAAGGACAGTCTCCAACCCAAAGCTCTCTCCGGACCTCAGGCCTGTATTTCCCACTGCCTCCTAGACATCTCCCTGAAGATGTACTTTGACACCTCAGCCTCAACATATCCTGTCCCAACGCCCTAAACTCACCACTTTCTTCTCTAAGTCGGCTCTGCTCCCAGTGAATGGCTCCAGCCTGCTTTGACCTCGGTCTGTCCCTCTCCCCGCACCACCACCCAATCAAGCACCTGGCACAACAATTATACCTCTTAAATATCCCTCCAACCCATTAATTTGTTCTACCTGATGCCTCCCTCCCCATCCAGAACATCCTTCCCTGCTGACCTGAACTGCAGCACCTCCAGTGGGTCTTCCTGCCTCTCTGCTCCTGGCCCCTTCTGACCTCCCTCTACAGGGCGCCAGGTGAACTTTTATTTTATTTTTTGACCACTCTGAGCAGCTTGAGGGATCTTAGTTCCCCCATCAGGGACTGAACCCAGTTTTCAGCAGTGAGAGCTCCAAGTCCTAACCACTGGGCTGCCAGTGAATTCCCAAGGTGAACTTTTAAAAATTATTATTAATGTAGTAATACATTATTCAAAACCAAAATAAATTGACTTGATAGTGAGCTAGACATTTCCCTTTTTAAACTAAAATTTTGACTTTGAGGTAATTGTAGACTCCCACGCACTTTTGAGAAATGAATTTCTTATTCTGTTTACAATCGTAAAATCTTTTGTAAAGATTTTCCCTTTATTTTCCCTCAATAGTAAAATCTTTCAGATCTCTAGTTCATAGGATATTGACATCAATACAACCCACTGATCTGCATTTTTCTCTTATTTCCCCAGTTCTACTGGCCCTCATTTGTGTGTTGTTGTATGTTGGATTCTACCCAATTTTATATCCTATGTGCAGGTTCATGTATCCAACGACCATAGTGAAGATACAGGAGATTTCCATCCACACGAGGATTCCTCATGTTGCCCTTTTATAACCAATCCACCTCCCCCAACTCTCTCTGTAGCACAGCCCCTGGACACCACTAAACCACTAATCGGATCACCATTTGTCTAATTCTGTTATTTCGGGAATGCTATATAATGTAAGTGGAATCATATGATATATACATAAGCTTTGGGGATTTGTTGTTTTCACTCAGCATAATTCCCTTGAGAGCCATCCAAGTTGTTGTATGTATCAATATTGTTCCTTTTCATGGCTGAGCAGCATTCCAGAGTATGGATACAGCAAAGTTTAACCACTCATTCTTTGAAGGACATGTGGGTTGTTTGGGGCCATTATGAATCAAGCTGCTATGAACATCATGTACAGATTTTTGTATGAACATAAATTTTCATTTATCTGGGATAAATGCCCAAGAGTACAATCACCAGGCCATACGATAACTGCATGTTTAGTCTGATAAGAAGTGACCAAACTGTTTTTCTGGAGTGGCCACACCATTTTACATTCCCACCGGCATGAATGAGCAAGGGGGATCCAGGAGGGGAGGGAGGGGCTGCTGGGGACAAAGGGGACATAGTGCTGACCTTCCAGCTGCACATCTGCCAGCCAGACTGCAGGGCGGAGGCCATGAGCATGGAGACGGACTTGATGGCCGCCTGGGGCAGCTGCAACAGTGATCTCCGACGGCGACCCGCCTCCACCGCAGCCCCATCCATGGCGGTCTTGGCTAACAGGCAGGGGTCGACCACCTTGGGGGACACATCCATCTTGGAGACCTTAGCCTCCTTGGGTGGCTCAACCAACTTGAGAGTCTCAGACACCTTGAAAGCCTTCTCTGCCTTCAACTCATTTTTCTTGGAGTCAGTATGATCCATGATGACTGGCTTAGCTTTGTGTTTCCAGAAGAAAACCTACGAACCCAGACAGGGAGAGGAGGGACAGAAGAGAGGCGGCAGAGCAAGAGAAAACCGTCAGGAGAAGGGAAGGCCCAGAGGAGAAGGGGCAGCGAGTGTCCCGGCCTCCTCCCCAGCTGTCCCACCCCTCACCTCCTCCCTCCCCGGCTTGTCTGGCCAGCAGAGGCCAGGAGGGGCACGAGGCCAGGTGAGGCAGTGGGGGGTTTCTGTGACCTGGAGGTCACTGACCAGCATCCCCCACCCCAGCATGTCAGGGGAATGGGGCTCTGAAACTTACCCAGCGGCTAATCTTCTGCCAAATCCATCGGAAGAACTTAATAACCACCGCCATTTCTCCCGATTACACGAGTCCCAAGAAGGGGACAGAACTAGCATTTAGTTCAGTGGGGAAGGGGAGCGGGAGAGGCTGCGGGCCAGCGGCCGCCACCTAAGGGGTCTCTGGGGAACTTCAGGCACAGCAGAGAAAAAAGAAATAGGGAATCCAGGGGGAAAGATCCCCGCAGTGAGTCATCCTAGGCCCTTCCTCCCCTCCCTGAGACAGGGAGAGGAGTCAAAAGTGGATGAGAACCCAGAGGGAGAGAGAGTTCTAAACCATTGTGAGAGTCTTCCTGGCCCTGACCCCAACCCCCGAGGCCCTTCCAGGACCCCCCGAGCCAATCCCTGTGCCCTCGACCCTCTTTACCCCACATCCAAGGAAGGGAAACTCAGTGAACACAGCCCTGGTGCTCCTTGGGCATTTCCCATGTATGAGGCCATGTAACCCCTCCCAGCTGCCCTTCAGGTGGGCATTTTTGTCAGGGTCATTTCACCCAGGAGGAAGCTGAGATTCGGGGAAACCAGGAGAGCCTGCCGAAGTCATAAATCTAGGGAGCCACAGGGCAGAGAGTCCAAACCCCAAGATCCCTCCTGAGTGGCGGCTCCTGCTTCTCTGCCTCCCCACTAGATGGGGTCTTTCTCCCCACCTGCCTCTTCCGCCTGGGACGGGAGCTGAGGCTGTCAGGGAGGGGCCTGCTCACCCGTAGGGCCCCAGCGTCAGCCAGCTGGGGCGGGTTGGGGGGGGAGGCCACGGAGGCTGGCCAGGCCTGGCGAGGGCATAGTGTGCCCGGGGAGCCTGGCCCACACCCAGCGTTGAGACAAGGGGCCCATTCAGGGCCCCCTGCCCCGCCCCCAAGCAGCCACCCGGATCCAGCCCACAGAGGGGACACACTGGGAAGCTGGGGGTGGGGGGGGGAGGATTCTGCACAATCACCAAAGGCCCCATTGTTCCCCTGTCCCCCACCAGCACGTGGGCCGATGTCCCCCCC
>SJYT01007441.1:50845-61242 GCA_006410635.1 Cephalophus harveyi | reverse complement strand
GTATAAGAGACAGGCCCCATTGTTCCCCTGTCCCCCACCAGCACGTGGGCCGACGTCCCCCCCTTCCCCACTCCCTCTGCCTTGCCTGGCCTGCCCCTTCCCAGGACCCAGGCCGTGGGCTCCCTTTTCCTCCCGTATCTCCACGCTGAGCCACCTTTCCCCTCCCCAGCCTGGGCAAGAGCTTCAGAGGAGCCCACAGCCTCAGTTTTTCTCCCACAAGAGGAAACTGGTGGTGCTGGTCCCCCATCTGGATGCAAGCAACAAGATGCCAACCTCCAGATTCAAGTTTCTTCGGATTTTTTAATTATAATTATTATTTCAATAACAACCTGAATCCCAGAACTTTCAGATACACTGTCCGTCCTCCCTCTCCTGGCAGAAGAGCGGGGAAGTTGGGGGGGGGAGTGCGCTCCAGGGAACAAGGTGGGGACGGCTGCCAGGGAGCCTCCAACTCCCCCGAGCCATCTATCACTGGGGGTCCTGGAACACTGACAGCTGGGAAGGGAGGAGGGGGGCTCTGTTCAACGTCCCGTCCCGATGCCCTCCCTCCTCTGTCAATGTGCAGGGATGCCCCAGCCCAGTCCCCGGGCATTGCAGGGACATCAAGGAAGGGTGGGGCCAGGCCCCTTCTTAGCCTTCGACTCCCATTCCCGGGGATCAGGGGGCATTAAAGCTGCATAGGAAGAGGGGGCAGGCAGCTGGCACAAGGCCTAGCAGCTGTGGTGGCCCCCCAAAGGCACATTGTGAGGGAAGGGAGGCTCAGACTGAGGGCCCGTTGGGCGCTGAGGGTCCAAGCCGGGGGACCCCCGAGGAAGGCAGCTGCGCCAGCTGCTCGGGGCTGGCCAGGGCACGCAGCAGTCCGTTCTCCTGCTCCAGCGCCGCGTTCCGCTCTGCCAGGTCCCGGATCTGCTCCTTCAGCACCTCCACCTCCTCCCGGACCGCAAACATGAGGTGAGACTTCACCAAGTCCTGGGGGGGTCCAGGGACAGGCAAAGAAGTGTCAGGGGTCCCAGGCCACCACCCCACCCTCAGCCCCTGCCCAGTGCCTTGAGGAGGTGGGTGTTAAAGAGATGCCCCTGCTCCCAGATGACGGGGGAGTGCTGGGGAAGAAGTCAGCCAGGGAAGGGGCAGGGTGTGGGGGACGGGGGTGGGTAAGGACACTGGACAGAGGCAAGGTCAGGGCTCAAAGACAGAGATGGAGGCCTAAAGCAGGCTAGGAACCAATGTACGTTGAGGGTTCAGGTGGAGACAAGAAGGGGTGGAGGATCCAAGGGAACCCAGCTGGGAGCAGGTCGAGCAGCTGGGAGTCAGTATATCCCTAATAACGGAGGGGATGGAGCTTCGGGGCCAGGGCCTGGGCATCAGCACGCGGACGAGGACCTGCTGGGATCAAGATGGCTTCTCTTACCATGGCTTGTTCGATCTTGTTGTCAATGCCAACCAGGCTTCCGGAGCCACTGGAGAGACACAGGGAGACGAGAGGTGAGGAGAAGGAAGAAGTGCCAGGCCAGGTGTCTGGACAGCCCAGCCCACTGCCTTCCAGGTGCTTCCTCGGCGTGGGCTCTGGCCTCCTCCACGAGCCCCACTCGCCGCAGCCTCCCGCCCAGACCCCTGCCTGTACCTGTGACAGTAGAGAATCAGGGACAGGAGGGTTTTGTCCATCCCCCGGCGGGGTGAGGGCCGCTGCCCAGGCCCCCCTAGGCCCCGGTGGGGTGGGGGTCCAGATGCCCCTCGGATGGGGGACGCTCCCCGAGGCGAGCAAGGAGAAGAGACACAGCCCCTTTTCCGGGGAGGTGCCGGAGCCATCCCCACCACTCGGGTCTCATAGGAGGACACCAGGGACTTGACAGACACCCCTGGCTGGGCCATGCCCGAGGGGAAAGGGTCCTCAGGCCTCCCCAGAGCGAGAGGGCTGCAGCAGAAGGACCGCCTGGGGGGCTCAAAGCCCCCCGGGCAGAGCAGAGTCTGGCTGGTGCCAGGCAGGCAGAAGGGAGACAGTGCCTAGGGGGTGCTGGTGTGAAAGATATACACCACCCCCCAGGGCAAAGCCTGGCTGCTATTGGCTCCTCAGAGACACGGGGACCCCCTCCCGCCGGCTCCATGGTGGGCGGGAATTCCCAGACACGGTCAGCGCCAGTGTCCCCTTCTCACCCTGGCACCAATCCCAGCGCGGAGGGGAGGGGGCCGGCTGAGGACAGTCAGCTGGCGGGCTGAGTCGGGGGAGGGGCTGTGGGGCCAGAAGCCTGGGTCAGGGAGGGCTGTGAAGGGTGTGAAGGGGGAGCCTGGCCCTGGGAGGCCTCTTTCCACCTCTGACCCCATCCTGCCCCCTCTGAGTGAACACTGGCCTCCCTCAAGGCCTCAGCTGCTCTCGGCTGGGAGGTGAGAAGGGAGTGGAGGTGATGGGGTCGGGGGGCCGTCTCTGATGTGCATGTGGTCTCCCTTAGACTAGAAGCACCTCCCTGAAGCACAAAGGCCACATCAGGGGTGGCCCCTGGGGCCCAGCCAGAGGGTGCCCCACACCTCCTACGGTGAGGGTGAGGAGGAATGGGAAAGGTTACCACGGCAACAGAAAGAGCCTGAAAGACAAGTACCAGCCTATGGACCTGGAACCCGGGTCTGCTATCTGGGACCTCGGAGGGAGCGAGAGCTTAAGAAGAGGTGGGAAGGGGAGGCTGGAGGTGGGATCCTGGGGAAGAGGTACAGGTGCTTTGAAGATTCCTGGGAGCGGAGGGCAGGGAGGGGAGAG
This sequence comes from Cephalophus harveyi, assembly GCA_006410635.1. Taxonomy (NCBI): domain Eukaryota; kingdom Metazoa; phylum Chordata; class Mammalia; order Artiodactyla; family Bovidae; genus Cephalophus; species Cephalophus harveyi. The sequence goes on along the minus strand of SJYT01007441.1, from coordinate 58,496 downwards.
CAGGTCTGGCTGCAGTTTACTAAGTGGCCACCAGAGGTCGACTCAAGCCTGGCTCAATGGTCCCCAGGGCCAGGCTCTGGGTCTCAGAATCTGGCTCTCCCCCAAGCTGCTCTCTCCATGGCCCAGGGCCTGCACTGTCCTTTGCGCCCTGTCCTCTCCTTGAAGGCTCCCTCTCCTCACCCCGTGGCTCACCACCCGCCCTGTCGGGCTTCTGCCTCAGCCGCCTCAGCCCTCCACCCATACCCACCCCCGACTCCAGCACCGCAGGAGCCCCGATCCTGAACTCTGGCCCCCAGCTTTGCCCCTCTCAGGGAAAGGCGGCCCCAATACCCCCACATGCTGAATGCTTCGCCCTGTGCTCCCTTGTCAAGCCCTCTCTCCTGGTTGTCAGTTCCAACTTGCTTCCCTGTGGGGGGAGTTAGCACTCAACCCAAGGTGACCCTTGCATGGGGGCCTGCAGCCAGGAAGAGAGCACGAGGGCACTGGGAATTTTCCATTTCCCATCCAAGGTCTGGGTGCGGAAGCCGCTGACAGGTGGAGTAACCAACAGGGTGACCAGGCCTGCGAGGGCAGGATAGGGTGAGGTAGGAGAAGGACATCTGGGACTCTCGGGGTTTGCAGGGAGAGGACAAGATTAAGAGCAGAGGAAGGGCCAGCCGGCTGGAGCATCTAAGCAGTTTTCAAGGTGTTTCAAACCGACACCTGGGTGGAGAGTGAGCCACCAAAGAACCCCCACCCCCAGCAGTACACACAGACACGAGACCAAAGAAGGCAGATCCGCAGGAACAGGCAAACACTGGCCTTGCCTGGCGGACGCTCGGTAAAGATGCCAAGTAAGTTGTTCCTTCTTGCCAGAAATAAAGGAAAAATACAACAATAAACATTTGTTGGCTGAGAGATGATTATCTCCTATTTGTCTAGCACTGGAGAGGTTTTGACAGCACTTTCCACTGGCACTTTCTAACAGTAGCATTTCAAGGGACCAGGACTCTGGCAACCCAAGCCCTCCCTTTGAGAAGCCCCGAGTGAGGGACTGCTGGCACTGTGCTGGAATTCCTGATCAGGGTCTGGAGTGGGAAGCTTGAAGTTGACTGGGTGGGATCAGCCTTCACCACAAGCCCCCAAAGCAACTTTCTGTGAGTCAGAATAAAATTTTTCAAGACACTTATCGCCATCTTCTAGAAAACTGTCATGACTTCAAGCGTTGAGTGGCGCCCCCTGGAGTTGTGCAGTACCTAACAGGGGACGCTGGCCCTGCAGGACTCTTAGGTCCTGGGGCAAGGATAGCAGTGAGGCTAGTCCTCCTTTTTGAAGGTCAAATGAAACAGCCTCAAAATGAGGATCGGAGGAAGAAACTGGACGCCTAGGAGAGTGGTGGGGGGGCTGTTCCGATGCTGAGGACCAAGGCCAGCCTGCCTCCTCACTGTGTTTTGAGGAGCCCCCAGGGGCTGGGCCAGAGGCCAACGAAGTGGCATCCAGCTGCCCTGTCTATACTCCCTCCCAGATCTGTGGTGCCTCTGGGGTGGGGCCAGGCCAGAGAGCGGAGGATGGCTCCTCGCCCGGATTGGGAGAGCCGTCTCTGCTTCTGTCCTGGAGAGAAAGGGCATCCCAGAGATGGCTGTCTCCACCTCTCCTCTTGGGACACAGGCATTTCAGTAGGAGAGTGGAGAGAAAGTGGCTTGGGGGCCAACCCAGGCTTCGACAGCAGGCCTGCCACTTACTAGCAGGGTGACTTTGGACAAGTTTCTAAAACTTCCCTCCTCAGAGTCTCAGTTTTCTTCATCTAGAAAGAGGGATCATGGAGTTGCTCTTAGAATTATGTGAGATAAGAAGTAGAATCTGACCCCCAGGAAGCACTAAACAAACAAATGCACCATTTCTTTCCTGAGTTCCTAGAACTTATTCCTTGTAATACTCGGATCCCCCATGCTGGCCACCTACCCAACCATCCACCTATCCCCTCATCCATCCATCCATCCATTTATTCAAGTACTTTTCAACCTCCAGGTCCTGTTGGGGCAGGAAGGTTCTTGCAACCCAGGAGTACGTGAACAGTTTGATTTCACCATGCACCCTCTTTTCTCCCATCCCCAGATTTCTAGAATGGTCAGGCACCCCCAACTCTCCACCTGGGATTCAGGCACTTAATATGCCAGCCCACTGTCCCTAATCAAAAGGGAGGCCCCATGCCACTCATATACCCTGTTCTGCCAGCTCCAGGCACACCAGAGAAATGAGGTGGGGGCTACACGCCCCATTCCAGGGGGCCAAGGAGGTAGCCCAACCCAAACCCGCTGGCCCAGCAGGGTGGAGCAGGAGGGGCTGGGCTGGGCCTGAGCCCCAGAGGCTTGGAGCTCAGCAGGGTAAAGCGGAGGCTGGGAGGCAGACCGGTCAGACTGGGGTGTTTGAGGGGGTGGGACAGTGGGAGGAAGGGAGGGAGAAACAGCCCAAAAGAATGGAGCTCAGGAGGCTTCTGGAAGCAAAACTTGCTAAGAGCAAGAAGGAGGCTGGCCTCTGAAATCCACAGAAGTGGAGGAGGGAAGGGAGCCCTCCGTGCCAGCAAACCTCCCGAGTGGGAGGGGGAGCGGGTGGGAAACGCTGAGAATAGCAGCCACAAGGGCAGGTGACTCTCCGGCCGACCTCGCGCCTCACTCATTCCCTAGAGGAGGGAACCCAGAGGCGGCCCGACCCACCCCTGCTCTGTCCCTCAGGCTCCAGGCGCCCCCAGCAGGCCCCTCACCCCTCCGTTCCACTGGCTGTCACCCCTTCTCTTCCCTCCCTGCCCCCACCTCCAACACGCGGCCCCTGATTCAAGGGGAGGGGGGCACCACTTGAGTGCAAGTCAGGAAGGAGAGACTCCCCTCTGGAACAAGTCCCCAGGCACCCACAATGCCCTGCCCCTTGGTGGCCTCCAAACAGGAAGTCCCTCCCCACAAGGGCTTCAAACAGGAAGTCCCACTCCTCCCTCCAAAATGAAGTGGCGACTCCCTGGCCCCTTTCCTGGGCTCCCGTCAGTCCACAGCCAGAAGGCAGTCGCTTGACCATCTGACTCGCCATTTTGTCCCTCCCCTTTTGGTTTGCTCACATTCCTGTGTTGAAACCTGGCCCTCGAAACAGGAAGTTCTGCCCACCGTGCCATGAACGGGACACTCTCTCCTGAAGGGCAAACCCCAGCAGATCCTGCTCTGCTGTGCCTTCCCTGTGACCGACAGCCAGCCTCTCCACGGCTCGGGTTTGGCCTGGGCCTCTGGGAAGGGCTCAGAGCCCAGGGTGACCCTAGCGCAGAGAAGAGAAACTTAGGGACCTGCTTTCTTGGTTCCGGAGGTCCCAGGACCCTAAAGTAGTCTGCACGGAGTCCGAGGATGTCACCTCCACAGCCAGGAGTCCCACTGCCCTTGGGAGGGAGGCGGGGAGTGGGGAGGAGACCAACTCCCCATTCTGGTCTCCTGCACAGTTGCCAGTAAATTCTTAGGGTCAGGTGACTCTCCGGCCGACCTCGCGCCTCACTCATTCCCTAGAGGAGGGAACCCAGAGGCGGCCCGACCCACCCCTGCTCTGTCCCTCAGGCTCCAGGCGCCCCCAGCAGGCCCCTCACCCCTCCGTTCCACTGGCTGTCACCCCTTCTCTTCCCTCCCTGCCCCCACCTCCAACACGCGGCCCCTGATTCAAGGGGAGGGGGGCACCACTTGAGTGCAAGTCAGGAAGGAGAGACTCCCCTCTGGAACAAGTCCCCAGGCACCCACAATGCCCTGCCCCTTGGTGGCCTCCAAACAGGAAGTCCCTCCCCACAAGGGCTTCAAACAGGAAGTCCCACTCCTCCCTCCAAAATGAAGTGGCGACTCCCTGGCCCCTTTCCTGGGCTCCCGTCAGTCCACAGCCAGAAGGCAGTCGCTTGACCATCTGACTCGCCATTTTGTCCCTCCCCTTTTGGTTTGCTCACATTCCTGTGTTGAAACCTGGCCCTCGAAACAGGAAGTTCTGCCCACCGTGCCATGAACGGGACACTCTCTCCTGAAGGGCAAACCCCAGCAGATCCTGCTCTGCTGTGCCTTCCCTGTGACCGACAGCCAGCCTCTCCACGGCTCGGGTTTGGCCTGGGCCTCTGGGAAGGGCTCAGAGCCCAGGGTGACCCTAGCGCAGAGAAGAGAAACTTAGGGACCTGCTTTCTTGGTTCCGGAGGTCCCGGGACCCTAAAGTAGTCTGCACGGAGTCCGAGGATGTCACCTCCACAGCCAGGAGTCCCACTGCCCTTGGGAGGGAGGCGGGGAGTGGGGAGGAGACCAACTCCCCATTCTGGTCTCCTGCACAGTTGCCAGTAAATTCTTAGGGTTGGCCAGATGATCGCTAAATCTGCAAGAGCTCTGGAATTTGACAACAATGACTCCCTTCAAACTTAAAAAAAAAAAAAAGTCTACAATTTGACAGTCTTAAGCCAGGGAGTCCCACCCAGCCCTCTCCACAGAGAGGGGAGTAGGTCTCAAATCAGCTTTGCCCAGTTTCATGCCCAGGCCGGGCTTCTCTGTTTAAGAAGTCCTCTCCAAGTTCAAGCTGGGGGGAGGACACCTGCCCGGCAGTTTCCCCGCCGCTATCCCGGTGCTGTGTGCGGTGCGGGCCGGAGCCCACCTACCTATCATCATCGCTGTCCAGGTGGCCGCTGATGGCCAGCATGGAGCGGGCCAAGTTGAGGCTCTGGGCAGCCACTGTTCCAAAGGGGTCTGGAGACTTGTGAACCAGACTGGCATCGGGGAAGAAGTAGAGGCCTGGGGAGCTGGGGCGAGAGTCGACCGGGGGCACCTGGAGACAGACAAGTAGGAACTGTCACACTGAGCAAGAGAAAGGATCCAGCCACCTTACAACTTGCCTAGTGGTCTTCCTCCCTCCCCAGCTCTCCCCACACATCCTCTGTCTTCTGAGGACACAGGCGTCCTTCTCCCACAGACCTCCTTCCCCTGTCTCTGGGGAAGGCACTGGGCAGGTACTCGAGGCAAGGGAAACAGGGGCCATCCTGAGGACTGGGTTGACTGGCTTCCAAAAAGTGGCTCATGGGGTGTCACACAGGAGCTCTGGTCTGCCCTCCAGTACCCTTCCCCCACCTAAACCAGGACCCCTAATCAGAGGCTAGTCAGAGTATGCCTTCTGTCACCTGACTTCTTAAGGCAACTCAAACGTCACTTCCTCAGAGGGGCATTTCTGCATCCTTTGACTTGTAAGTTCCACTAAGCTTTTCTATTTTTTTTTATAGTCCCTACTATTATCTGAAATAAAATTATTTTTGCCTCTCTGCTGCTGGAAGGGTAAGCTCCAGAGGGCAGAGCTTATAGTTTGTTCAATAGCTATTTGTAGAATGAATGAATCCTCAGAAACTTGTCCTCCGCCTCCTCCCCGCTCACCCCTCCTCTGCCCATTTTAGTCTCTCCTCTCAAACTTCTAGGGACTCAGGTGAAGTTCTGCTCCTGAGCTTGGCTCTCGGGGGCTGGTGGGGGAGAACTTGCGGAGACGGATGGAGGTGGAGCCTGGGCGTGGACCCACACAGCCCAACAGGCGCTAGAGGTGGCTGCAGAAGGGCGGGGGCCACAGGAACAAGACGCCTCTGTGAGGCCCCAGGAGGCCCCAGCTTCTCGGAAAAGTCAAGAACAGAGAGTCCAAGGTGGTTGGCCTCACTAAACAGAGGAAGGGGGCCCAGGTGGTGCCCCCGGCCCTCCTCAGGCCCCTGTTAGAAGCAACCCAGGGAGAAGAGGCATGGGGGGCAAAGGGGGCTTGTCCTCTGTCTCTCTCAGGGGAGACAGACTTGGGGGGCAGGGAAGCAGCAGCATGGATACCTGCACACAGGAAGAGGTCAGGGCGTGGGGGAAGGAAAGGGAGCTGGGGGCACAGAGCGGGGAGGGCCAGGCCCAGGGGACGCTCAGGCAGGGCTTAAGGATAGAGAGAGCCGAGGCTAGGGGCAAAGGGGGCTTGTTTTGAAAGCGCTTGGAGAGAGGGACCAGTAAAGGACACACATCTCCCCTGGGGTAGGAACTGAATGAAAGAACTCAAGAAAAATTGGGGGGGTGGCATGAGAGACATGAGTTTGAGGCCAGGAGCGGGTGGGGGGAGCCGGTCCTGACTGGTCCTGACAAGGCCCAGACACACAGTCTCAGGTTATTTTTATACTGTGGTTTGTGCCCAAGGCCAGGAAGGGGAAAAGTTCTCATCCTCACACTCCCTGCCTTGCGTCCAAGGTGTTATTTTCTCCTTCAGGACAGATGCATCCCCCTCCCACCCCCAAGGACCCAGGCATCCTGCCTCCCAGCCCAGACTTGTTCCTCTTTTGGAGGCAGCAAGCAGAATGAGCAAAGGATTGAGCTCTTTCTTGGCCGCCTCCTACCTCTCTCCTGCTCCATGGTGGCCACCCCCAGTGATTGATCTTGGAGAGGCTCAGACAATTGGGGATAGAAAGGATAAACCAGCCCAAGTCCCATCCTTGTAACAGGTTCCCTCACCCCCACCCAATTCTTCAATGTCTTGGGATGAAGCTAGAGATGGGGCTGGGAGGGTGGCTAGTGAAAACAAAGAAGATCCCCTTCCCCAACTGGAGACGGGACTGCAGAGGAGAGATTTACAGCGGAGTGCCTACTTTTTTTCTTGTCCCCCAACCTCAGCAGCTTCCAGAGGCCCAACTACCCCAGCACTGCCTGGGGTCTCCACCCTCAAAGCCTGAAGAAGTGAGACCAAGACAGAAGGTGAAGGCCAAAGTGAGGAGGCCACATCTCCACCACAGATGGAACTGGGCTACGTGGAGATGGACACTCAGGTCAAAGGCAGCACACGGAAGGCCAAAGAGAAAGAAAGGACAGAAAGTGGGGAAGAGGGAGCCTAAGAGAGAAAACAGGGCCACATAAGGAGCAGGAATGGGCTTCCAGGTAAGATGGCAGAAGAAAAAAGGCGGGCAGTCTGATCTGACAGACAGGTGACCGGGGAGCAGGCAGAGGTCAGTATAGAAGGTCAGTGTAGAAGATCAGTATAGAAGTGGGGGCCAAGCACTGCCCCCTTGGGTGTCTGCCCAAAGCCTGGAACCCAGCTCTTACCTGTCCCATCTCCTCTGGAGCAACCAACTCCATTCTCAGCCGCAGGGCTCCATCCTTCACACGGGACAGTGGAGGGGTCCCCGCTGCTGCCGCCGCCGTGGAACCTCCTGCCTCTGCTTCAACCCTCAAGGTGGGCAGGGGCGTGGCAGCCCGGGAAGGCCCCGCGCTATCCCCGGTCCCGGGCTCTGGGGGGCGCTGCTGGGGTGGGGAGGCTGACAGTGGGGGTGTCTCCACCTTGGCCCTGCCGGGCACTGCCAGTCCCCCGGTGAAGGAGCGGGCCTGAGGTCCAGGGGAGGTGGGGGGCGGGCGGAGCCAGGAGGTGGGGACCTGAGACAGGCCTGGCTGTGGGGTAGGGGCGCCCAGGCCCAAGCTGGCCAGCTCCAACCTGGAATCCAAAGATCTGCCCCCGTTGCCCCCTGAGGCCCCTCGAATACTCTCCAGGAGCCGGCCGAAGCTAGGGGGCTCCAGGTCTCTCTCGTACACATCCACACACGTCCAACGGCCTCGGCGATAAGGCTCTCCCAGGCCTTGGGGCAGCTTCACCACCCGGAAACGGGAGGCGGGGGCCCCAGGTGGCGGGGACCCAT
>SJYT01007441.1:0-42423 GCA_006410635.1 Cephalophus harveyi | reverse complement strand
GTCCGCGTGCGGGACATCGCCTCGCTGCGCCGCTCTCTCAGGATGGGCTTCATGACGATGCCCGCCTCCCAGGAGCACACCCCCCACCCCTGCCGCAGCGCCATGGCCCCGCGCTCCCTGTCCTGCCACTCGGTGGGCAGCATGGACAGTGTGGGGGGCGGGCCTGGGGGTGGCGGCGGGGGCCTCACTGAGGACGGCGGCACCCGAAGACCCCCGGCCAAGCCCCGGAGGCACCCCAGCACCAAGCTTAGCATGGCGGGGTCGGGGGCAGAGACGCCCCCCAGCAAGAAAGCAGGTGAGACACCCGCCCCCGCCCATCCCCGCCGAGGGGAACCGGGAAGATCCACTGCGGGCCAGGGGAGGCCTGCCTGCAGGGTTCATTCAGGGAAGAACCCAGGAAGTGGAAGGTTCCATTCTCACAGGGAATGTGGGGGGGGTTCTTTTTTGGAAGGGCCTGAGATGAACCATTCAAGGGCAGGAAAAGCTCCTTGAAAAGTTCATTCTTGGGAAAGGGGGGGCCTTGAAGGGCCTTGAGGGTGGGGGACAGAATTGAGGGTGCGAGCTGCAGACTCTGGAAAGTTCTTTAGAAGGCGCCAAGGCCAACTGGTAGGAAAGGAACCCACTGGCGCTGTGAGTTGAGGAAAGCTGGGGGAAATGAAGAGGCAGAAATGTCCTTGCGGATGAGTCAAGAGGCCACAGTGCGTCTCCCCGTTTCCTTCCCCGACTAAGAGCCTGGTGTCTCGTTCTCTTTCCCATCCTGCCCAGGCTCTCAGAAGCCAACCCCCGAGGGCCGCGAGTCCGGCCGGAAGGTCCCTCCGCAGAAGCCCAGGCGAAGCCCCAACACCCAGCTGTCGGTCTCCTTCGATGAGTCCTGTCCCGCAGCCCCCTCCCCTCGAGGGGGGAACCTGCCCCTTCAGCGCCTCAGCAGGGGCTCCTGCGTGGCCGGGGACCCTGAGGCGGGCGCCCAGGAAGAAGAGCCCGTGTACATCGAGATGGTGGGCGATGTCTTCAAGGGAGGAGGGCGGAGTGGAGGAGGCCTGGCGGGGCCCCCTCTGGGGGGTGGGGGCCCGACCCCTCCCGCTGGCGCTGACTCGGACTCGGACGAGAGTGAGGCCATCTATGAGGAGATGAAGTACCCGCTGCCCGAGGAGGCCGGGGAAGGCCGGGCCAATGGGGCCCCTGCGCTGACCGCAGCCTCCACGCCCCACCAGCCTCACGCCCTTCAGCCCCACACCCACCGCCGGCCAGCTTCAGCCCTCCCGAGCCGAAGGGATGGCACGCCCACCAAGACCACTTCTTGTGAAATTCCCCCGCCCTTCCCCAACCTCCTCCAGCACCGGCCTCCGCTCCTGGCCTTCCCCCAAGCCAAGTCTGCTTCCCGAACCCCCGGCGACGGGGTCTCGAGGCTACCGGTCCTCTGCCACTCCAAGGAGCCAGCTGGCTCCACCCCAGCTCCCCAAGTGCCTGCCCGGGAGCGGGAGACGCCTCCCCTACCGCCTCCGCCTCCCGCTGCCAACCTGCTGCTGCTGGGACCCTCGGGCCGAGCCCGGAGCCACTCAACACCATTGCCGCCCCAGGGCTCTGGCCAGCCCCGGGGGGAGCGGGAGCTCCCCAATTCCCACAGCATGATCTGCCCCAAGGCGGTAGGGGCGCCAGCAGTCCCTCCTGCCCCGGCTGCCTTGCTCCCCGGCGCCCCCAAGGACAAGGCCGTGTCTTACACCATGGTGTACTCAGCAGTCAAGGTGACCACGCACTCCGTCCTGCCAGCTGGCCCGCCCCTGGGTGCTGGGGAGCCAAAGACGGAGAAGGAAATCGCAGTCCTCCACGGGATGCTGTGCACCAGCTCGAGGCCCCCTGTGCCTGGGAAGTCCAGCCCCCACAGCGGGGCTCTGGGTGCAGCAGCTGGGGTTCTCCACCACCGCGCCTGCCTGGCCTCCCCACATAGCCTTCCGGATCCAACCACAGGCCCCCTGACCCCCCTCTGGACCTACCCAGCTGCAGCAGCTGGGCTCAAGAGACCCCCTGCCTATGAGAGCCTCAAGGCTGGGGGGGTGCTGAATAAGGGCTGTGGGATGGGAGCTCCGTCCCCCATGGTCAAGATCCAGCTGCAAGAGCAAGGGACCGACGGGGGGGCCTTCGCCAGCATCTCCTGTGCCCACGTCATCGCCAGTGCAGGGACACCAGAGGAGGAGGAAGAGGAGATGGGCGCCTCGACATTTGGGGCAGGCTGGGCTCTGCAGCGGAAGGTCCTGTATGGAGGGAGGAAGGCAAAAGAGCTGGACAGTGAGTGAGGAGGGGGAATGGGGAGGCTCCGGGGATGTCTGTGATGATCTGGTGGAGGTGTTGAAGGGGTTACTTGGAAGCCACAGCCCATTGTCCTGAACTGGGAACTTTTCTGGGAGATCGGAGGGATGGGGGAATGCAGTAGACTGAAGGGGTGAGGTCCCCGTGTGTGCGCTGGCAGGACAGGAAGACCTGGAGTGGGGAGGGGGCAGGATCTGGTCTCCTCCTCCGGTCCTGTCCCACTCTACTCCCTGCCCCTCCCTCCACTGGGCTGCAGGGGTGTGTGTGTTTGTGAGTGTGCGCACACGAGGAGCTAAACACAGCTGCCTCCCAGCTGTTACCATGGCAACCCATCCAGACAGGAGGGAGAGGAGAGGGAGGCCCCTACCGTTGCCTGGCAACGCAATGCTCTGCCAGGCCTACTCAGAGATGAGCTTAGTTCACATGCAGCCCTTCCCCCAAGGCCCCCCTTCACATTCCCCCAGCTCAGAATTTGGGATTCTCCCCTCTCCTAGGGAAGAGCCTCTGCTGCTCTCCGCTTCAGAGATCATTCTGGCCCTGTAGGGGGCTGGAGGGGTTCTGAAGTTAAAGCTGGGGTAGGGGAGACCCCTCTGAACAGGAAAAAGGGTTTGGCAGCAGTAAATAGCTACAATTCTCAGCTCAGGGGTGGTGCCAGGGCTGGCATTCCCCCTGTGTGTGTGTGTGAAGTGTGATGTCGGGGCCCTCCCTTCCCAGCTGTGACCTGCAACGGGGCAATTCTTTGTCCTGGTCCAGCCAGGTCGTGGTGCATGTAGCTGGAGGGACAGCAAGACCCTTCCCATTGTACAGCTTCTGAGCTCTCCTTGTTACCCAGCAGAGATCGAGGATGGTGCCCGGGCCTGGAATGGCAGTGCTGAGGGTCTAGGCAAGGTGGAGCGTGAGGACAGAGGCCCTGTGGCATCAGGGATCCCGGTGAGGAGCCAGGGGGCAGAGGGCCTGCTGGCCAGGATCCACCACGGAGGGGACCGAGGAGGAGGCCGCACGGCGCTGCCCATACCCTGCCAGACCTTCCCTGCCTGCCACCGCAACGGAGGTGACACCGTCTGCCCCCGCACACAGATGGGGTGGGCTGGGGGAATCTCCCAGGGCCCAGGTTCTGGGCCCTACCTCCTAATACCAGGTCTCCATCCCCTCCTCGGATGAGGCTAGGGTCAGTCTGACGGGGCCTCTCCTGTCCTCAGGGCACTGGGGGAGGGGAACCTGGTGCCCCCTTTCTTTCTCATCCCCCAATCTTCTGCCTCAGACTTCACTGGAGGCTACCGCCTGGGGCGTTCGGCCTCAACCTCCGGAGTTCGGCAGGCTGCGCTCCACACCCCCCGGCCCTGCAGCCAGCCCAGGGATGCCCCGAGCCAGGTGAGGAGGGAGATGGGCTTGGGCTTTTTCTTTGTGAAGAAGCAGGTAGGGGAGAAGACCCTGGTGTGGGAAGAAAGGAGAGAGGTCACGCTGGGGCCTTGGCACAGACTCACGGGCCACAGGGACGGATGGATGGAGAGCAAGGGGGTGGGGTGAACCTTTGTAGCCAGGATGGCACCACTGGCCGCCGTGGGCCTTGGTGCCTTTAGAAAAAGACGTTCCCGCGGTGGAAGGATTCGTTCTACTGGGAAGACAGTTTTTAAGAGGCAAGCCCTTCCTGGGGGAGACAGGCCTTGCCTGGCAGGGGGAGAGGACAAGAGGCCTTGGGGGCAAGAGAAGACTCGTTTCTGGGCGACGCGTTGATCTTGGTGGGGTCTCGGCGGTGGGGTCGGGGCCTGGTGACTCTGAGGTCCTTGACCCCCCTCATTCCATCCTCCCCCACCCCACCCCGTCGGGGGCCGGCGGCGGGAGGAGAGGGTGCAGACCCAGCCTGCGCTGCCGCTGCCGCTGCCGCTGCCCCTGCCGCCCCAGCCCGCCCGCGAGCGCGACGGCAAGCTGCTGGAGGTGATCGAGCGCAAGCGCTGCGTGTGCAAGGAGATCAAGGCGCGCCACCGGCCCGACCGCGGCCTCTGCAAGCAGGAGAGCATGCCCATCCTCCCCAGCTGGCGGCGCGGGCCCGAGCCCCGCAAGTCCGGCACGCCGCCCTGCCGCCGGCAGCACACGGTCCTCTGGGACACGGCCATCTGAGGGGAGATGTGTATAAGAGACAGTTACTCATGAATGAACTCATGAATTTAACCATGTTCATATTTCAATCTTTCGCAGTTCTTACCCTGGGGAATTTTCGCGGGTGGGGGGGGGCGGGCAGGGTATTTATTTAAATTAAAAAAAAAACAAACCCAGAAGAGATGTCAGGAACTTTTTTTAATTTCCTTTCTTTTCAGAAATAATATATTAAAAGACTAACGATCCTAGAAGTGGCTTCTTATATTTCAGTGCGCTCTGCCTTTTTTTTTTTACACCTGTTTTGTTTTCCCTCTTGCCCCTGGTTGGTGGGAGCTGGAGGTTGTGCAGGGAGGGTTATTATGGCAAGTGAGCAGGAGAGGTGCAGCTGGAGGTAAGTCTTTGGGAACGCCACCGTGCACTGACTCCGCAGACATTAACGGAGCATCTGATGTGTGCTGGCCCTGTGCCAAGGTAGCAGGAACATTCTGACTGAAGCCTGCCTTCCAGCAGCTTGTAGTCTGTTCAGGGGCATGAGATTCCTGACAGTGCTCCAGGACTGAGAGAGGGAGAGGGCTGGACTCTTCTGACAAGGCTTCCTGCACAGTGCACCTAAAAGTACAGGTAAGGTTTGGATGAGCAGGGAGAAAGTCCCAAACTCACAACATGATTGTCTGCGGGGCTGGGGTGGGGGCAGCAAATGTGTTTAAATATGCAGATGGCAGTGGGTCAACCTTGATGAAGCTGGTGCAGAAAGAGGGGCCTCAAAGCCCAAGAGGCTGGTCCTCAAGAAAGAATCCAGGGAGGATGATTACAAAGAGTCTCAGAGAATGGAGGGCAAGGGACAGATGCCAAGACGCAGCTGAAAGAAAACATCCTCTGGTTAGAGATGAAGGAGCTGCAGGGGGAATCCATGAAGCCCTAGGCTGGTGCTCAGATGACTGAGGAGGAAATGGTCAGCTTGACAACCCATGGAAAGCGGGGTTGAGAGGGATTTTGAGGGAAGAATGTTGATTCTGAACAACGGCAAATATTCAGGTTTGTTACCAGCTAGACCAGAAGTTCAAAAATATAATGGATGATACCAGAGATGTCTTTTAAGCGATATGAGGAACATTTTGAAAACCTCTGATAGTTTTGTATTTCTTTTCATGCATATTGAGAGAAATGACAATCAGCACATCAGACTATTGGTTATTTCGTATCGGTTACTGCACGCACAAGATGAGGCTAAACAGATTTTTAATGAGTTGGTTTAAAGAAAATAGTAAGCAAAGAAATAATAGTACAGGTGATATTCAGATTATGAAAAATTATAACAGTAGTGTGAGAATATTTGAAATTTAGGAAACACCAAGTTAGGGATAAAATGATGGTTTGAGAGGGCTGACAGACATGTGGATGTTAGGAGTCATCAACATAAAGATGGTACGCAGGGCCAAGACTGAGCTCTATAAGAGATACTGCGGACAAGAGATAAGAGTTAAGAACCAGGAATAGCTTTTAAATTATCTACATTTTTAAAAATTGTATAATGGACATATAACAATGTAGGTGTACAAAACAATGATTTGATATATGTGTATTTTGTGAGATGGTCATCACCGATAAGTTTAGTTGACATTCATCGCCACAGTTAGAATTTTTTTTCTTGTGATGAGAACTCTTAAGATCTACTCTCTTAACAACTTTCAAACATAGAATATAGTATTGTTAGCTGTAGTCATCATTCTGTGCATGCCCTCCCCAGGACTCAATTATCTTATAACTGGAAGTTTGTACCTTTTAACTGCCTCTACCCATTTTTCCCCACTGCCCCTTCCCACCTCTGACAACCCTCAACCTATTCTCTGTATCTATGAGTTTGGTTTTCTTTTTTTTTTTTTTTCAGATTCTACATATAAGTGAGAGCGTACAGTATTTGCCTTTCTCTGTATTTCTTATTTAACCTAGCATCAGGCCTTCGAGATCCATCCATGTTATCAAAAATGGCAGGATTTCCAATAGCTTTTTAATAATTAGGAAATTAATGGAAGGAATTATCTCATTTATAAGAGCAACTAGAATCATAAAATATTAAGAGTAATTTTAACAAGAGTACAGAACCTCTATTTGATTAATCAATAAAACTAAAGTCTTTTGAGTTACTCAACCAAGGAAGACTTGAATAAACAGTAATAACTAGTTCTACAGAGTAATAAGTAGTTCTTATTACTAGTTATTACCATAATGTAAAAGATGTAAGTTTTCCCTCAGTTCAGTTCAGTTCAGTCGCTCAGTAGTGTCTGACTCTTTGTGACCCCATGAATTGAAGCACGCCAGGCCTCCCTGTCCATCACCAACTCCCAGAGTTCACTCAAACTCATGTCCATCGAGTTGGTGATGCCATCCAGCCACCTCCTCCTCTGTCATCCCTTTCTCCTCCTGCCCCCAACCCCTCCCAGCATCAGAGTCTTTTCCAATGAGTCAGCTCTTCGCATGAGGTGGCCAAAGTACTGGAGTTTCAGCTTTAGCATCTTTCCTTCCAAAGAGCACCCAGGACTGACCTCCTTTAGAATGGACTGGTTGGATCTCCTTGCAGTCCAAGGGACTCTCAAGAGTCTTCTCCAACACCACAGTTCAAAAGCATCAATTCTTCCGCGCTCAGCTTTCTTCACAGTCCCAACTCTCACATCCATACATGACCACTGGAAAAACCATAGCCTTGACTAGCGGATTTCGATGCAGTCTCTAAATCCCCAAAGGATAATTTGGGAAATCTGACAAAACAGTTCAAAAGTTCATCCAGAATGATAATGAGAAAAATGAAAATGTTCAGTGAACTTTCTGAATAGATGAGTAATGGGGGGACCTGGCCTACCATATATTGAAAGCATGTGAGCTGGGATTGGCACAGGACTGGCATGATCTATCAGAAGACTTCAGAAATAGCAGGAAATGCACACCGGAATTTAGCATGTATCTGATAAAGGTAGCACTTGAATGGTGGGGAAGAGATTATTTGAGAATTGTTTGTTAAAACAACTAACTAGTCCAGGGAGAGTGTGGGAAGCTGGATTTCTATTCCATTCATTACATCAAAAGACTTAAATGTAAAAACAAATTATTAAAAGGGAAAAGTGGGTGAACATTCTTACAACCTTGGGAGGGAGGAGGCCCTTCTAAAATGATATGAAGACCAGTAACGTGTAAATTAACTATACTCCAATAAATTTTTTTTTAAGTAACAAATAAACCAAAAGGCTTGTAAGTTTGATTTCATTCACAGCTAAAACTTCTATATGACAAAGTCAAGCTACAAACATAAACCAGGAAACTATTTCTAACACATATGAAAAAGATTGATATGATATATAAGAAACATTTGTGAGCTGATAAGAGAAAAAACAACCCCAACAAAGGTGAACAAAGGACGTGAACAGACAATCCACCCAAGAAAGAGAAATTACCAACAAACGTGTTCAACCTTAACAGTAAGTAATGCAAGATAAAACAATAATAAAATACTGGTCACCTATCAGACAAAACTGAAAAAGATTCACAGCATCAGTCTGGCAAGTATGCAGAAAACAGACATTCATTGTGTAAATGTAAACTAATATAGACTCTGGAGGTCAGTTTAAAAATATTTGTGAAAATTTTAAATGTGCATGGTTTTGACTCAGAAATTCCATATTCCAGGAAGTTATCCTACGGAAATACTTGGATGAGTGTGCAAAGCTACATGCACAAAGGTGCTAATTGCAGCATTGTTTGAAATAATGAAAAATGGGAAATAACCCTAAAGTTCACCAGTATGGCACTGACTAAATGATTTTTGGTAACAATGGAAAACTGATGCTGTTAAATAGATTGCAGGAAATATAGATGTTCTAAACACAAGAAGCTGTTCCCAATACATTAATAAGTAAATAAAGCAATGTGCAGAAAAGTACAAAGAAAGTACATTTTTAAAAAATCATTTATTTGTAAATATTTATGTAAGTCTGGAAGGAAATATACCAAATGGTTGATGGTGATAATTTTGAGGTCTGAGAAGAGAAGGGACTTAATTTTACTTTCAAAAAAATAATGAAATTTATACTGCTTGTATTTTTATGTGTGTCTTCACTCCAAAATCAGAGATATTATTTTTAAAAAAGAAAAGTAAGTAGTGCTCAGTGCCAAGAGGCAGAGCAGGCACGATGTGTCAATGGCCGTGGACCTGGCACATATGGCTCAAATCCCAGGTCAGCTCGAACATCTAAGTTTCCCACTTTCCTCATCTATAGAATGGGAACGATTAGACAGAGTTGTTGAGATTGAGTAAGAGAGCGCAGGGTCTCCTTTGAGGATGAAGAGAGACGCATAGAGATAGAGACGGAGATGAGGGAGATGAGAAAGAGGCTAGACCCTGGAGTGAGAGGCAGGACTGGCCAGAGTTGGGGTATGAGGGGCTCAGTCAAAGGCGGGCTGCTGAGGCTGACTTGAGCCAGGGCTACACAGCCTTTCTGGGCTTCCCAGGTGGCTCAGCGGTAAAGAATCTGCCTGCCAATGCAGAAGATGCAGGAGACGCGGTTCCATCCCTGGGTTGGGAAGATCCCCTAGAGGAGGAAATGGCAACCCACTCCAGCATTCTTGCCCAGAGAATCCCCTGGACAGAGGGGCCTGGCAGGCTATAGTCCCTGGGATCACAAAGAGTGAAGTCCATTATGACTGAACATGCACGCAACCCTTCTGCAAGATCAGAGGCCTGCAAAGAGTTAGAAGTTGAAAGAACAGGGTGTACTGGAATTATAAACCTCACAAAGCGGCTGGAGGAATGATTATCCCCTGCGAAGTCAGCCTGGACCCAGCCCTGCCTGCATGTGTGTGTTAGTCATTCAGTTGTGTCCGACTCTTTGAGACCCCATGGACTGCCAGGCTCCTCTATTCATGGAATTCTCCAGGCAAGAATATTGGAGTGGGTTGCCATTTCCTTCTCCACCTGCCTACATGACGCCTGTTAAACTCGCCTGGGACTCCACATCCCTTTCTGGGGTCACTAAGGCACTTCCAATGCTGACTTCCCACTTTTGAAACACCAGCAAAGCAGGGAACTCTTGGGCAGCACAGTCAAAGGTGAGAGGGCTCTGGAACATTGGAGTCAAGGAGACAGGAGCTGAGTAGGGGAGACCTTCAATGCTTTCGAACCAAAGGGGAGGGGAAAAATAAGGCCTCGGAAATAATACCCTGCCTTATTTTTTATGGCCTGTTTTGCCCACTGAGATCATATTTCAGCTCTGAAGGGAGATTTCTATCAAAGATTACTAGGATCATGTCTAAAAGACTCAGGAGCAAACCTGAAGAGATTCCCAGTGGCCAAAGGATTGAATAATTTGAGCAGCAAGAAGGGTAAGAACTGCGAAAGATTGAAATATGAACATGGTTAAATTCATGAGTTCATTCATGAGTAATGACCAAGAAATTGCTCACCTGTGGACGACGCCAGAGCATCACTTGGTTATTTTGAAAACTTGTTAGTAAAGGGAATAGTCAAGCATCTGTCTGCCTCCATGATGCCACTGAAGAGGAGTTTTTCTTCTGGGGACTATTCCAGCTAATAAATGAAGACAGAATTGTAGAATTGGAGTATCACCATGAAGGAATGGATCCAGGCATTGAGTTTTAACAACTAACACCATACATCACATTACAAGGGACCATCAAACATTCTCTATGTCCTGTTGGAAGAAAGCACCACCACCTATGAAGTGTTCTGCCCCTCCAAAATCGAACCTAGGACTATGATCAAGCCTCTAGATGCCACTACCAGTTACAGGAAATACAGAGGAGAGAGGAACGCATTGAATATCAGGGGCTACCATCAACAAAAGCTGGACTGTGGGAAATACCTCAGGGCAAACCACCTGGATTCTTCCACAAATCTTCCTCCAGGGAAAACACAGATGGAGAAAGAACCCATAGATTCAAAATTAAAGATATTGTCCATTGCAATTTACGGACCTTATTTGGATCCTGATTCAATCAAATAAACTTTTAAAAATTGATTTCTTGGATTTATGAGACAATCGGGATTATGACCACTGGCTGGCTATTTGATCATATTAAGGAATTATTTTTTTTTAGGCGTGATAATGTATTGTGGTTGTGTATTTTTGAGTCCTTAAAAAGACAGTACAGCAATATTAATGAGATAAATTATGTGAGGTCTGGAATTGGCTTCAAAATAAAAAGGAAAGGGAGAAGGTATGGGGGAGGGGCGGTAGATGAAACAAGCACGGCCACGAGTTGATCATTGTTGAGGCTGGTAGAATGTTTTGTCTATGCTTGAGTCTCTTTGAAATTTTCCACAATAAAAAGTGTTGTGTTTTTAAAAGTCAGTGTGATGGGTCAAAAATTTTCCTCCTTTGAAAAAAAAATGAGGGTTGTGAGTACACAGTTTAGGAACTCCCTCCCAGGTCATACTCCCTGTCTAATTAAAAATAACCTTTTATTTTTACAAAGCAATATATATGCATTGTAGAAAGTTACCAAATACTGAAAAGAAAAAATAAACACCATATTTCCAACACCCAGAGGTTACCATTTCACAGCTTCCTGTGTAACATTACAGAACTTTTCCTATGCATATATGTTTTTTATCAAAACGAGATTATCTTGCACCTGATGTTTTGAAAGCTGCCATTCTCTGTTAATGGTTTCTACTTCCTCATGTCAATAGGTTTTATCTTATCTAATATCCAGGCTAAATGTACATTTCCCTAATTGTGCCCCAAAGTGTTCCGGTGTCTTAGCATGGGCTGCCGTAACAAAACACCATAGACTGGATAGCTTAGACAACAGATGTGTATGGAGGCTGGGAAGTCCAAGACGAAGGTGCTGGCCGAGTCCATTCCTGGTGAGAGGCCTCTTACTGGCTTGCAGCCAGCTAGTCATCTTCTTACTGTGTCTTCACATGATGGAGAGCGAGCGGTTCTGGTCTTTTTTTCAGTTCAGTTCAGTTCAGTCACTCAGTCGTGTGTGACTCTGCGACCCCATGGACTGCAGCACACACACCAGGCCTCCCTGCCCATCACCAGCTTCCGGAGTTTATTCAAACTCATGTCCATTGAGTCAGTGATACTATCCAACCATCTCATCCTCTGTCGTCCCCTTCTCCTCCTGCCTTCAATCTTTTCCAGCATCAGGGTCTTTTCTAAGGAGTCAGTTCTTCGCATCAGGTGGCCAAAGTATTGGAGTTTCAGCTTCAGCATCAGTCCTTCCAACAAATATTCAGGACTGATTTCCTTTAGGACCGACTGGTTGGATCTCCTTGCTGTCCAAGGGACTCTCACAATAACTCACACTCCCTAATGCCTGGTTTTTCCCTCAAGGCGCCTCTACCATTTTAGGCACAAAGAGTTAGAGCCTCTTGCTAGTCATACTCAGGTGCCCCAATAGATGCACCTTCAGAGGGGCAGCCCATCCGGAGGGTCCAGCTTCCACTGCTCCTCTGCCATCTCTGAATTGCCCTCAGGATAAAGTGAGGAGCCTGTTGCCTGGGGACTCATCCAGGCCACCCACTGGCCTCTGCCACCACCCCAGGGCAGTCTTTTGCCACCAAAAATGGCTGGCAGCCAGAAATAGCAGGCTGGAGACACCAGAGATGGTGTCACCACCATTTCAAAAATTTCCACTGACCAAGTGGTGACCTTATGCTGATTGTGTTTGACATTCCTGCCTTAAAGCCCAGGGATGGGTGGAATGGCGAGATGTACACATTCCAGAGATTTCAGAGTCATGAGGGAGACTTTCCAGGAAAATTAGAAACAGAGGGAAAATTTTAAATATACATATATTACTTATTTCACTGCCCATTCAGATCTGAAATCACTTGGGTCATTTAATAACCAAAAAATGCATCCTTGCATTTGGGTCATAAAATTGTCATGGTTGGTCTTCTTAGAGATAAGGAAATCTGAAAACTGGAGGATGCCACCCTGCTTTATTTTGAAGTGGGGGCTGGGTGAGTGGCAAGGTCTGTGGGGAAAAGTTCTCCTCTCCTTCATCTTTCTTCTTTTTCCACCTAGCTCAGTTGGTAAAGAATCTGCCTGCAATGTGGAAGACTTGGGTTTGATCCCTGGGTTGGGAAGGTCCCCTGGAGAAGGGAAAGGCTACTCACTCCAGTATTCTGGCCCCCAAAATTCCATAGACTGTATAGTCCATGGGGTTGCAAAGAGTCAGACACGACTGAGCAACTTTCACTTTTCCCACCTAGCAGGTCCCAAGACAAGAGAAACAAGACAGCTCCTAGTAGGAACTTTGTACCGAGGCAAAGCCATACACCTGGAGTGGGAAGAAGAGTCAACTTCTAGAATTCCCTTCTGGGGTCAGTGTGGGGATTATCTACCTCCTTCCCAAGAAAAGAGTAGGAGGCTGCCCACCCAACCTTGCTGCCCTCAACCACTGCTTCAAAAGAGGCCTGCCCCAAGCCCACCCTTCCAGTGATGGATGGAAGATTTCCCCTCCATTGCCATTCTGAAGTGGGGGACAGGGGGCTCTTTGGGAGAAGGGGCATTGCCCCGTCCACCAGCAGACCATGGCTCTTTACACCGTGGAAGGGGTGACCACTTGGGCTCTCCAGTGTGTACAGTGGGGGAGGGTTCAAGGGGACAGCAGAGGGGACAGCCATCGCTCCTGGAGGTGCAGATGAAGAAACGGCATTGAACCACCAGATCAGTGCAGGGAGAGGATGGACAGGGCGCAGCAGTAGATGCATCCTGCCAAGGAGGAAACTCTATCCCTCCCAGGAGAGCAAGTGCGAGGAGCTCAGGGGGCCAGAAAGTGACCTAGGGATGCCTGCACCCGCGATGGGCCCAGTGGACGCAAGTCCCTGCCCCTGGTGATGTTGCAGCCCAAGGGGAGACTCCACCACCAAGTTACGTGCTAACCGCGTGGCTCTCATCTGGGCGATTTTGCCCCCCGAGGGGTATCTGTGACTGGTTGTCACAACTGAGAATGGAATTGCTCCTGGCATCTGGCAGGTAGTGGCCAGAGTGGCTGCCTAAGGATTCTACAAGGCACAGGACAGCTCCCCCACCGGCACCTGGTCTGCAAGAAGCCTCTGGTCTAAAATGTCAATACCACTCCAGAGTCTTGAGCCTTGCAGTCGAGCAGCCCTGAGTTAGGGTATCTTAGCCTTGAGAATATGGTGCCTTGAGATTCCTACAGTAAAACCTAACAGCTTTATTTCACCCACCAGTTTTTGTATTTTTTTGAGTGTGACAGTAAGACTTCTTATTTCTAACTCAGACTGGGTGGGGGTGGGGAATTACAAAAATCTTCCTTCAGTTCTAACCTTTATCACTTGCTAACATTTTAAGTTTATATTCCGTCCGGTTAACAACTAGTTATTGACCCCTGATGCATGTACAACGAAAGCTCTGAAATTACATTTCTATGTTTTTAGATCTTGTTGTTGTTGTTTTTGTTCAGTCACTAAGTTGTGTCCAACTTTTTGCGACCCCGTGGACTATAGCCCGCCAGGCTCCTCTGTCCATGGGTTTTTCCAGGCAAGAATACTGGAGTGGGTTGCCATTTCCTTCTGCAGGGGATCTTCCCGGACCAGGGACTGAACCTGTGTCTCCTGCATTGGCAGGTGGATTCCTTACCACTGAGCCAGCAGGGAAGCCCTTAGACCAGCTTCATGGACGTGTAATTTACATATAACAAAACATACCCATTTCAAGTCTACAGTTTGATGAGTTTGGATAACTCTTTATGCCTGCATCCAAAAGTTAAGGGAAAAAAAAAAAAAAAAAACACTAGGGGACAGGGGTGGGAGGGAGACACAAAAGGGAGGAGATATATGTATTCTCATAGCTGATTCATGTTGTTGTAAAGCATAAAACAGCACAACGTTGTAAAGAAACTATCCTTCAATTAAAAATAAGTTTAAAAAACCCCAAAAAGCTATGCTTAGACTTATGGAGTAAAGATTAGAAATGTAGACTTTGAAGTCGATCAGACCTCGGTTCAAATCCCAGCTCTGTCATCCACTAAGCCTGTTTTCTTTATTTGTTTTTATTTTTTTTACTTTATTTTACTTTGCAATACTGTATTGGTTTTGCCATACATTGACATGAATCCGCCACGGGTGTATACGAGCTCCCAATCCTGAACCCCCCTCCCACCTCCCATAAGCCTGTTTTCTCTTCAGTAAAATTGGATTAATGATATCCACCAAAGGGGTTATCCTGAGGATTAAACTGACACACTTGAACCATTTAGCTCAGAGCCTGCCTGGCTCACAGTGAAGTGCTTCAGCAGTGGTCATAATTATCATGATCATTTGCATTCTCAGCATTTCACGATATACTTGGCTAATAGACTCCTTTTTTCTCTGCATTTATGTGTCCTTCCAGAATGATCACACCTTTTTGAAGGTTATAATAATCATATATGCACATGTGGTTCCCAGACTAGTATTTCCAACCTCTCTCCTGGCTCCAGAAGAACAGGTCAGCTTCCTGTACTTGTTATCCTCCCCACAAACCACCTGCCATGTCTTAGGCTGCCCGGCTCCACGGCATCACGTCCAGTCTGAGGAGGCAGAAATACCTGCATCCTTTCTCTCTCACACGTGCCCTTTATTCATAAGGATGTCTTTTTAAATACCTCAAAACAAACCCAAACAACAGCGGTTTTACTGAAATGGGAGGCTATTTCTTGCTCATACAAGCATCTAGACATAAGCAATCCAGGGCATATCTGGAGGCTCCAGGGTATCAGGGGCTAGGCTCTTGCCCTTTCTACTTGGTTGCTCTGCATTCCAAGGCTGTTGCTTTTGCTCCCCGAGGTCTGAGTGGCTGACTACCAGGGCCACTTTTCTTGCAGCAGGACGGTGCTTGCTTGCAATTCAATAGGCACCGTGGTTTAATCTGCATGCCACCTAAGCAGCTGTGGTTTTATTGGGTTGAACCATGTACAACTGCCATTTTTGTTGGTCAGATATGGTACAGTCTTGGGAACTTCATATAATTCAACCCTATACCAGCTCTATTTTACAGACTAAGACCCTGACACGGAGATAAGCAACCTGCCCAAAGTCACACAGCAAGTAAATGGCAGAGAAGGAATTCAGATCCAAAGCTTCCCTGGGAGCTGGGCTGGTGGCAGTTTCTTCAGTGAGGAAGGTTTGGTTCCTCCGTCCACCACATGCTTATAACCAAGTTGAAGAGCAACATATGAACACTGGAAAGCCAAACGGCCTCAAAAGTGAAACGGCAACCGCTCAACACAGCTATGTTAGAATGTCACCAGGCCATTTGTAATTTTTCCCCCCAAATAAGTGGTAAGACAAGACTTTCTTTCTCTGGAAATTGAGGAGACAGAACAATGGCTCCAGAATGGTGTGGCCAGGAAGGCTCGTAAGAGGAAGAGTCTTCAGCTGAGTCTTGACAGAGGAGGGTCAGTTTCATGGTGGTGGTGGAAGTGATATTTAGTGGTAATAATCCAATTGCTGCTGCTAAGTTGCTTCAGTAGCGTCCGACTCTGTGCGACTCCATAGACGGCAGCCCACCAGGCTCCTCCGTCCACGGGATTTTTCCAGGCAAGACTACTGGAGTGGGTTGCCATTGCCTCCTCTGAAAAATCCAATTCTGTGCCATTTAATCTAAATTTGAGATGTTACTACGAAGACTTGGGTTTCTGTCCTTACTTGGGTGTGTGTGCATTGGGGTGTACACTCCAGCAGTGCTCTTGTGGGTTTCTTCCTGTTGGATCGTTTCACGTGTCTCACTTGCGTATGTGCATCCGGGTGTATCTTTCTGTGTCCCTGTCTTTCCGTGTCTTAGCATCCATTTCTCTCTCTCCCTCCCATTCTTTCTTTATTTCTCTATCACTCCCTCTCTCTCTCATCATCTGTCTCTCCTCGTCTTTGCTCTATAATTGGTCCCATATAAATCCTAACTGTATCTTTTATTATGAGTTGCACACATTATATAGTTTGACATGCCCTGTCCCTAATTTAAAATGCAAAAGGACAAAATGTTCTATGGCCTCATCTAAATCTCTTTCATTGCTCCTGCCCCTGGCCTTCGATTTAATTAATGTTTTATTTTTATCAAGTTAGACATAGACATCATTTTAAAAATCAAATACTTGAAGACTAATCCTGACTAATGATAATCCCACCTCATTATACTCTCGACCCGCCTCTCAGATTCAGTCATTTTCAAGTCTTTCGGTCGATCCTTCTGGTATGTACCTCCTGTTCCTAAACAGCATGCTTGTGCCTCTTTTTCTTGATTTTGTTCAGTTTTAGGTACTTAAAACAGAAAATGAGAATTTAACTCTTAAGCCTCAATCCACACACACAGACACACACACCTCTTCCCCTTCTCCTATTCTCCCTAAAAAAAAATTATATCCTAATGTTTGGTCAGAGCAGAATTCAGTGTTTATAACAGTGTGTTAATGGCTCAGTTATGTCTGACTCTCTGCGACCCCATGGACTATAGCCCCTCAGGCTCCAGGCAAGAATACTGGAGGGGGTTGCCATTCCCTTCTCCAGGGGATCTTCCTGATCCAGGGATCAAGCCCAGGTTTCCTGCATTGCAGGCTGATTCTTTACTGTCTGAGCCACTTGAGAAGCCCCATTTATAACATTATTATCATACAAATATTTACAGCTGAGCCCACTGATAAGACTATGATTATATTTTCTTTCTTGGAGTTAACTGTCAAATTAACAAGGTTTTGTTTGTCTAGTTTTCCAGCTACCAATCACAAAATCAATCCCCGAAGGTAATGGGTCAGCCTAATCGAACTGGGGCCGTCTGTCCTGTAGCCTGTCAGTCACACTCTGGGTGGCTTGCTGTAGGCTGGCACACAGCTTCTTCTGGGACACCTTTCACCTCTCTGCCCTCCTCCTGTCCCTGAGTCCCGTGTTTCCTCTCCCTTGGATTATTTCCTCCTTTTATTGGAGCATTTCCTCCAACAGCTTCCTGGGAAAGTGTGCCAGGAAGATAATTTTTCTTCAGCTTCACACACCTGAGGGCTTCCCAGGTGGCGCAATGGTAAAGAATCTGCCTGCCAACGTAGGAGGTGCAAGAGACTCTGGTTCCATCCTTGAGTTGGGAAGATCCCCTGGAGAAAGAAATGACAACCCACTCCAGTATTCTTGCCTGGAGAATTCCATGGACAGTAGAGCCTGGTGGTCTATAGTCCATGAGGTCACAGAATCAGACATGACTGAGCACACACACTTCAACAACTCTGCATACCTGAAAATGTCTTTTACCCTAACAGGACTGATGGTTTGGCAAAGTACAGAATTCTAGGTTAGCAACCATCTTTTCTCAGAATTTTTTAAAATTTCATAATCAGTCTTTTTTAATAATAGCTTTTCAATAAGATGTATTAATATCATGCTTTTCCATGGAAAGACTGCTTTTTAAAAAATTATGTTGTAACTGACATACAACATTGTGTTAGTTTTAGGTGTACAACATAATGATTTGATGTAAGCATATCTCCTCCAAATTTTGAAGTCATTGCTTTATTATTGTCTTCTAGTTTTCAATAAAGTTTTTGAAAAGTCTGAAGTCATTCTTATTTCCTTTCCTTTCTATAAATTTGCAGGATCTTAGCTTTGGCTTCTGCATTTTGAAATTTCAAGACGGTTTGTCTTCATATAGTTAATTTTAATTCAGTGTATCAAATCACACTTGGGGCGTTCCTACTTAGAAATTTAGTTTCTTCAATCCTGTCAATTTTTCTAGAGGCTTGTTTTATTTTGATACTTTCTTCCTGTCTAATTTTTTGATGTTGGATCAGTCTCCTAAATGGATCCTTGAATTTTCTTGTTTTGTGTGTGTGTCTTTGTTATTCATGGGCTTCCTTTGTGGGTCAGCTGGTAAAGAATCCACCTGCAACGTGGGAGACCTGAGTTCGATCCCTGGGTTGGGAAGATCCCCTGGAGAAGGGAAAGGCTACCCACTCCAGTATTCTGGCCTGGAGAATTCCATGGACTGTATAGTTCACGGGGTTGCAAAGGGTCGGAAACGACTGAGTGACTTTCACTTCGCTTGTCATTTGTTCTACAGATTTTTTTTTCACCTACTTTCCAAAATTTCTGCTGAATTTTTCATTTTCAATACCATAGTTTTAATTTTTAAGAGCCCCAAAAAGGGGGTTCTCTGAATGTTCTTTTTACATGGTCTTTTGTATTTATTTCAAGTATGAAATATCAATCTTATTTATCCAACAACTAACAATATTAATTTTTTTCTCTACGATTTCTTCTGCTTCTACTTCTCCCAAAGTCATTTTTTTTTCTCTTTGTTGCTTTGGATCCTGTCTTTTATGGTCAAAGATTAGTATGACCTTTTAGGTCTCCGTTTATATGTCAGTATCCAAAGATCTTTCTCTTAAGCCAGTCAATCCAGAAAAAAAAGAAAGTGAAAGTGTTACTCAGTCCTGTCAGAGGCTCCTCTGTCCATGGAATTCTCCAACTAAGAATATTAGAGTGGGTAGCCATTCCCTTCCCCAGGGGATCTTCCTGACCCAGGAAGCGAATTCAGGTCTCCTGCATTGCAGGCAAATTTTTGTTTAACCATCTGAGCCACCAGGAAAGCCCTGAAATCCAGAGAGGACTCCACCAGTCATCAGTGAGGGTTTGGGCATCATAGTCTTAGCTTCCAACACTAAAAAAGGCAAATGAAGGGAGAGGGCCTCCTGGAGGTCTCCCTTGCCCTGTTAAACCCCTTACCCTCAGCTGTGTTACAGCCTCTGGCCCAGACTTCCTCTTGCTATACCTCTCCAGACAGTCAACATCACATCTTCAGCCTGGATTGGTGGAGGGACAGTCATCTTGCTCAGGATGAGTAAGAATCTGTTTCTTTATCAACTTTATTTTAACTGTGGTAAAATACCCTTAACATAAAATGCATCATCTTAACCATCATACAGGTCCCTAGTGTCAGATCCATTCACACTATTTGCAGCCCATCTCCAGAACCCTTCATCTTGCAAAACTCACACTCTGCCCCTGTTAAACTCCCGATTCCTCCTCCCCCTAGCCCCTGCCAACCACTATCCTACTTCCCATCTCCATGTGAGACTTTGAAGTACCTCAGCGAAGTGGAATCACACAGTATCTGCCCTTTTGTGGCCGGTATATTTTCCTTAACATAATGCCCTCAAGATATGTCCATGTTGTAGCAGGTGTCATAATTTCCTTCCTTTTTAAGGCTGAAAATATTCCATTGCATATAAGTACCACATTTTGTTTATGCATTATCTGCCAATGGATATTTGGGTTGCTTCCACCTTTTGGTGGAATAATGCTGCTAATACTTGTGAATAACACTACTATGAACATGGGTGTACAAAATTTTTCATAAACTGTTGCCTGATCTCTTTGTTCAACCCCATTTCACTGCCTACCATTTTCAGGGATACCTGGTCTCTCTAACATCCGAGCTTTTCTGGGATCTGTGGCACCAGCCAGCTTTCTACTGAGATACCCCACTGCTGGCTTAGGTCTTAGCTGTCTTTGGTCTGCTATGAGGCACTTGCCATGGTCCATCGGCTTTTCAACTTCAAAACATTTTGTTATCATTTTTCTCCTTTTCCTCCTCTTTATCCACGAGGGTTTATATCTTAAAAGAAAAACGTAAACTATCATTTCAGTGGTGTTTCAGGAAGGAGAAGAGGTAAATGTCAATGTACCTTCATACTTAGTCTCTAAATTGTGGTCCTTCTGATTATTTTCCCCCTTGTGGGTAAGTGACTTTCAATTTTTTAAAAAAGAAGTGCTATTTCCTCAGTGTAAAAATATACGTGATTATGAAAAACAGTAACAGTTCCTCAAAAAGTTCAACTAAGTTACCAAATGACCTAGCAATTCCATTCCCAGGCATATGCTGAAGAGAATTATAGATATATGTCCAGGGAATCCCCTGGTGGTTCAGTGGTTAAGACTCTGTGCTTTCACTGAGGAGGGCCAGGGTTCGATCCCTGGTTGGGGAACAAGGTTCCCACAATCCAATAAAAAATAAAAATAAATAAACATATGTCCACACCAAAACGAATATAATATGAATGTTCATCGCAGCATTATTCATAATAGCTAAAAAGTATCAACTATTCAGATGTTCATTAGCAGACGAGTGGATACACAAAATGTGATTTAGTGAAATGGTATTCAGCCATAAAAATGAACTACTGACACTTACAACAAGGATGAACCTTGAAACCATGGTGCCAAGTAAAAGAAACCAGACACCACAAGGTTACATGTCGTACGAATCCATTTATGTGATTGTGCTAGAAACCACCGAACTGTACCCTTCAAGATGCTGAATTTTGTGGTATAGGAATTACACCTCAATTTCTTTTTTGGCCATGATGCAAGGTTGGTGGGATCTTAGTGCCCAGATCAGGGACTGAACCTGGGTCTGCCACAGTGAGAGCTCAGAGTCTTAACCACTGGACCACCAGGATACACCCTCATTTTTTAAAATGCATGTGGGTGAGAGGAGGAGCAAAAACTAGGGCAAAAAAAAATCTTTTTTTTGCCTGTGGCACACAGCATGTGGGATCTTAGTCCCTCCGCCAGTGGTCAAACCCATGGGGTAGAAGCACAGAGTCCTAACCGCTTACCAAGGAAAAAACAATTTTAATGTAAGAGACATAAAAATGCAATAGTATATTAATTTCATTTTTTTGTCATGGACCATGGAGAGGTGGAATGTGAAGATCAAGATCTGCCTCGTGGGCTAAACCTCTGACGCTCACATAATATTTAATCATCAAACAGCTGGGACTGGCCATGATGCTGAGAAAGAAGAAATCTCTGGTGGCAGCAGAGGACCACAGCAGCAAGGCCACAACCAGGCTTCTCCGCTGGCTCAGCGGTAAAGGATCTGCCGGCCAACGCAGGAGATACAGGTTCGATCCCTGGGTCAGGAATATCCCCTGGAGGAGGAAATGGAAACCTGCTCCAGTGATCTTGCCTGAAAAAAGTCCCCGGGAAGATCCCACATGCTGTGGAGCAAGTGAGCCTGTGCGCGACAACTACTGAGCCAGTGCTCCAGAGCCCGGGAGCCAAACCTGCTGAGCCCACATTCCCCAACTACGCAGACCACACGCCCTAGGGCCTGTGCTCTGCACCACGAGGAGCCCCTGCAATGGGAAGCCGGCACACCGCAACAAGAAGAGCAGCCCCCGCTCGCCACAACTAGAGAAAAGAGCCCGCACAGCAGCGAAGACCCAATATGGTCATAAATAAATAGGTATTTTTAAAAAATCACAACCAGATGAGAAAGCCAGCATTCGAGTCTCAACTCTGTCCCTTGTGTCTTTTGTTCTTATCTGTAAAGTGAGAAGTTTGGATTAAATCCTGAACCCTTCTCAGATAAGATTTAGCAGTTCTGGGTTGAGGCCCAGAAATCTGATTTTTTTTTTTAAGTTCCCACATGTTTCTGATGCCTATCTATGTTCAGAAACACTTTTGAGAAAAAGGAGTATTCCAATGGTTAAAAACCAGAAGGCAATGGCAACCCACTCCAGTACTCTTGCCTGGAAAGTCCCATGGACGGAGTAACCTGGAAGGCTGCAGTCCATGGGGTCGCTGAGGGTCGGTCACGACTGAGCGACTTCACTTTCACTTTTCACTTTCCTACATTGGAGAAGGAAATGGCAAGCCACTCCAGTGTTCTTGCCTGGAGAATCCCAGGGACGGGGGATCCTGGTGGGCTGCCGTCTCTGGGGTAGCACAGAGTCGGACACGACTGAAGTGACTTAGCAGTAGCAGTAGCAATGGTTAAAAAAAAAACATTATGTCAGAACTTCCCTGGCAGTTCAATGGTTAAGACTCCAAGTTTCCAATGCAAGGGGCACAGGTTTGACCCCTAGTCAGGGAACTAACATCCCATATTCCCCGTGGTGCAACCAAAAAGTAAAATAAATTTTAAAAAAGAAGATAAAAAAAATCATATCAAACTGTGTGTATTCTGAGACTCTTGAACTTCAGAAATTCTTTTTAGGAAGGTCAATGGATTAAAAAGTCAGACCCGCCCCCCCACTAATGCTAAGTATATTTGCCAATAAGAAATGAATAACAAATATAGTTATTCTAGAGCAGAGCTGCTATCAAGTCCATCTGTCTGGGACCCTATTTGAAAGGGTAAGTTATATACGCAGCTCATTCCCACACTCCATGCTCTTTAAAGCCTCAGTGGCCTTTACCTGTCCTGTCCCCCATGCCTGGAATATTCTTCCAATCATCTTAGACAATTCTTATGCACCCTCCAAGACCCAGTAAATTTCCCTTCCTTCAGAAAGCCTCTTTGAGCTCTCTCGCTGAGCTAATGCCCCATTCTCTGTGTTCTCTTAATGCTCTATGTTCATCGGCCATCACGACACGAGCTCTAACAAATTACCTCAAAACATAGTGGCTTGAAACAACAATGATAACTGATTGTCTCCCAGGTCTACGGGTCAGGAACTGAGGACATGGATTGTCCCTGCTCAATGATGTTTGGGGCCTCAGCTGGAAGACTGGAAGCTTGGAGGGCTGAAGCCGCTTGCTGGCTGGACTGAGGCTGGAGGATTCCTTTTCCAGGTAGGTTATGCCCATGGCTGGAGAAGGCAATGGTACCCCACTCCAGTGCTCTTGCCTGGAAAATCCCATGGACGGAGGAGCCTGGTAGGCTGCAGTCCATGGGGTCGCTAAGAGTCGGACACGACTGAGCGACTTCACTTTCATTTTTCACTTTCATGCATTGAAGAAGGAAATGGCAAGCCATTCCAGTGTTCTTGCCTGGAGAATCCCAGGGATGGAGGAGCCTGGTAGGCTGCCGTCTATAGGGTCACACAGAGTCAGACACAACTGAAGCGACTTAGCAGCAGCAGCAGCAGCAGCAGCATGCCCACGGCAGACTTACTCTTAAGAAAACAGCAAGTCAGTGACAAGGTATCCATTAGCATTATATCAGCGCCTCCTCACCGAGTTCTCAGTCCTTGGACTGGGAAGTCAACTTGCGGGTGGAATTTTCAATCTTTCAACCAACTGAACAGTTTCTGCCCTCCTTCCCTGTTCTCCCAGGACACGGTGTACACAGCCAGAGTCTTATCGCCTGGTAATAGAGAGCTCAATTGTCTCATTTATCTCCTCTACCAGATGGTGTGCTCCAAGAGTGGGGAGTAAAATGAAAAAATTTTTAAAAGAAAGGTGACAAGAAGGTGGTGGAATTACAATCAGGCCTTGAGGAATGGAAAAAAATTCAACCCTTGTTGTAGATGTGGAAGCAGAAGAACATTCCTACTTGAGGGAACAGGGTGAGCGAAGGAGGGAAGTGGAGCAACATCAGAGAAGTCACGTGGTTCCCTGTGGTTCTAATGAAAGGTGTGTGTGTGTGCGTGTGTGTGTGCGCGTGCACTTGTGCACAGTGGGGGAGGGGAGGTTGTGCGAGAGCTGTGTGAGATAAACTGGGTACAGATTACTTGAAAGATTTTGAGCAAGTGATACAATTAAAGCTGAGTTTTAGGAAAGAAACTCTGGTTTAGAAGATGTACCGGGGGGGATGTCTTAGTCTGTCTCTTTTAACAGAATCCCATAGACGAGGGGAGCTTATAGACTACAGACGTTTATCCACCACACTTCAGGAGACTGGAAACCCAAGGTCAAGGGCTGGCAGATTCAGTGTCAGGTGAGGGTCTGTGTCCTCACCGAAGGGGCAGGGAGCTCTCCAGGGCCGCGCGTTCTCTCTCTTTCCTTAGAAGATTTATTTGTTTACCTCATTTTGTGGCTGTGGTGGGGTCTTCGTTGCTGCACTCGGGCTTTCTCCAGTTGTGGTGAGCGGGAGCTACTCCTTGTGGTGTGCAGGCTTCTCATTGTGGTGGCTTCATTGGTTGCGGAGCACAGGCTCTAGGCACATGGGCTTGGTAATTACGGTACATGGACTTGCTTGCACTAAGGCACGTGGGATCTTCCTAGGCCAGGGATCAAACCAGTGTCTATTGTATTGCAAGGCGGATTCTTCACCCCTGAACCACCAGGGAAGCCTTCTCCTTATATATATATATAATTCTCAACTTTTAGATTGTGCCTTTTAAAACTATTTTTATTTATTTATTTGGCTGTGCTGGGTCTTAACTGCAGCATGCACACTCTTAGTTGTGGCATGTGGATCTAGTTCCCTGACCAGGGATCAAACTTGGGCCCCCTGCATTGGGAGCGCAGTCTTAGCCACTGGACCCTCGGGAAGTCCCTGGGGTCTCTCTTATAAGGAAACTATCACATTCATGAGGGCTCTGCCAAAAGGGCCCACTTCCCAAAGGCCCCACCTCCAAGTCCCATCACACTGGGGTTTAGGATTTCAATGTATGAATATCATGGGGACACAACATTCAGTCTGTTGCAGGCGAGAGAGAGGCAACAGGGAGACAGCTCTCAGGAGCCAACAGGACGTGGTAACTAATCGAATGTGGAAGGTGAGGAGATTCATACTGGACTTTTCCTTTTTCTTAGTCCCCAAATTCATCAAATCACCACGTGACTGTAGCATGTCCTTGCCACTGCCTCAGCTGTATAGTCAAAGCTACGGTTTTTTTCAGTAGTCATGTACATGTGTGAGAGTTGGATCAGAAAGAAGGCTGAGTGCCGAAGAACTGATGCTTTCAAATTCTGGTGTTGGAGAAGATTCCTGAGAGTCTCTTGGACTGCAAGAAGATCAAACCAGTCAACCCTAAAGGAAATCAACCCTGACTATTCACTGGAAGGACTGATGCTGAAGCTGAAGCTCCAGTACTCTGGCCACCTGATGTGAAGACCCAACGCACTGGAAAAGACTCTGATGCTGGGAAAGATCGAAGGCCAAAGGAGAAGGCAGCGGCAGAGGATGAGATGTTAGACAGCATCACTGACGCAATGGACATGAATTTGAGCAAACTCCGAGATGGTGAAGGACAAAGGAGCCCGGCGTGCTGCAGTCCATGGGGTCACAAAGAATCACGCAACTTAGCAGATGAACAACAAAGAGTTCAGCCTTCCCCACCTCAACCTCTTGGCTAGGGCAGGTTGTAAATCTTCCTGATGCCTTCCAGTTACATTGCTACCAACTGCTAAAGCAAAGCAGCCTTGCTCTATTTATTTTCGTAGGTATACATTTCAGTGGTTTTTAGTGTATTCAGGAACCATCACCACAGTCTGTTTTATAACATTTTTATAATCCCCCAAAGAGACCCCATACCCTTTGTCTGTCGGTTCCTCCATGCCCTCATCCCCTCCAGTCCTGCACAGCCACTAATTTACTTTCTCTCTCTGTTGACTTGTCTATTCTGACACATCGTATAAATGAGATCAAACTTTTTTGTGTCTGGATTTTTTCACTTAGAATAATGTTTTCAAGGGTTTCCATATATCAGTACTTCATTCCTTTTTACTGTCAAATAATATTTCATTGTATGGCTGTCCCACATTTTGTTATCCATTCATCAGTTAACGGACATCTGGATTGTTTCCACTTTTTGATTACTAATGCATAAATCTGCTGCAAACATTCATGTACAAGTTTTCGTGTGAACATATGTTTTCAATTTTCACTCGTATACACCTAAAAGTGGAATTGTTGAGTCCTAACTCTTTGACTAACCTCCAGACTCTTTCACAAAGCATTTTACATTACCATCAGCAGTGCACGAGAGTTCCAGTTTCTCTACATCCTCACCAATGCTTCTTTTTTTTTTTTTACTATAGCCATCCTATTGGGTATAAATGGTATCTCATTGATTTGCAGTTTTAAATTGCATTTCCCTAATGACTAATGATGTTGAGCATCTTTTCATGTGCTTATTGGCCATTTTTATATCTTCTCTGGAGAACTATCTTCAGATCCTTTGCCCATTTAAAAAATATTTACTTATTTGACTGTGGCACATGGGATCTTAGATCTTTGGTTTGGCATGCAGGATCATTGGTTTTGAAATGCAAACTCTCAGCTGCAGAATGTGGGATCTAGCTCCCTGACCAGGGGTTTAACCTCTGCATTGGGACTGCAGAGTCTTAGCCACTGGACCACCAGGGAAGTTCCCCTTCGCCCATTTTTTATTAGGTTATTTGTCTTATTAACATTGCATTGTAATAGTTCTTTATATGATCTAGATACAACTCTTTTATCCTTTGTAAAATACATGATTTGTAAAAATGTTCCCTCCTTCTAATCCGTGTGTTGTCTTTTTGCTTGTTGATGATGTCCTTTGAAACACAGACGTTTTTAATTTTGATGAAGTCTAATTCGTTTATTTTTTCTTTGGTTATTTATGCTTCTGGTGTCATATCTAAGAAACCTTTGCCAAATATAAGGTCACAAGATTTATGCCTATATTTTCTTCTAAGAGTTTTATAACTTTAGCTTTTACATTTTGGTCTTTGGATCATTTCAAATTAATTTTTGTGTTCGGTATCAATTAGGAGTCCAACTTCATTCTTTTGCATGTAGTTATTCAGTTGTCCCATTAGTGTTTGTTGAAAAGGCTATTCTTTCCCCATATAGTTTTCTTGGCCCCATATGATTTTCTTGTCAAAATCCATTTACCATAAATATAGCATTTATCTCTGGACTTTTGATTCTATTTCATTGAACTGTATGTCTAATTCTTATGTTAGTACTATATTGCATTGTTTTGGGTCTCTGAGTTCCTTGAATTTCCATACGAATTTTATTGTATTTTACTTATTTATTTATGCCCGTGTCACATGGCACCCATGATCTTAATTTCCTGACCAGAGATAGAACTTGAAACCCCTGCACTGGAAGCTCGGAATCTTAATCACTGGACCACCAGGAAAGTCCCTCCATATGAATTTTTAGAATCAGGTTGTCAAATTCTGCAAAGAAGTCACCTGGAATTTTGATAGGGGTTGCATTAAATCTGAAGATCAGTTTGGGTAGTATTGCCATCCTAATATTAAGTCTTCCATGCCTTTCTACTTATTTCATTCTTTTTAAAATTTCTTTCAGCAATGTTTTGTAAGTTTCAGAGTATATGTTTTACATTTCTTTTTAAAAAATTTATTCTGAAGTATTTTGTTATTTTTGATGCTGTTGTAAATTGAGTTATTTTCTTAATTTCACTTTCAGATTACTCATTGCTAACGAATACAATTGATTTCTGTTTATTGGTCTTGTGTCTTGCAACCTTGTCAAACTCATTTATTAGTTCTAATAGGTTTTTAGTGGATTCTTAAGGACTGTTGATATGCAAAATCATGCCATCTGTGAATAGAGATAGTTTTACTTCTTCCTTTCTAATCTAGATGACTTTTATTTCATTTTCTTGCCCAATAGCTCTGGATAGAACTCCAGTATAATGTTTAACAAAAGGGGGTAAGACAGGCCATCTTTGTCTTGTTCCCAACATTAACGGGAAAGCATTCAGTCTGTCACTATTAGGCATGATCTTAGCTGTAAGATTTTTGCAGATTTCCTTTATCAGATTGGAGAAGGTCCCTTCATTCCTAGTTTGTTTAGAGTTTTTAATCATGAAAGACTGTTGGATTTTATCAAATGCTTTCTCTTCATCTATTGAGATGATCATCGGTTTGGGGGTTTTATCCTACTGATACAGTGTATTATACTAATTGGTTTTTGGATGTTAAACTGATCCAGCATTCCACAGATAAACCCCACTTTGCCATACTGTATAATCCTTTTTATATGTTTCTGGATTCAGTTTGCTCCTATTTTGTTGACGATTTTTGTGTCCGCGTTCATACTGGTCTATAGTTTTCTTTGATGTCTTCGCCTGGTTTTATTTATTTTAAACATCTGTTTATTTATGACTGCGCCAGGTCTCAAGTGCGGCATATAGGCTCGTTGTTGCGCATAGGCTGCTCTCTAGTTGTGGCGTTCGAGCTCAGTAGTTGTTGCATGCAGGCTTAGTTGCCTCCTGGCATTTGGGATCTTAGTTCCCCAGCCAGGGATTGAACCCAAGTCCCCTGCATTGAAAGATGGATTCTTAACCATTGGACTGCCAGGGAAGTCCCTTTCCTGGCTTTAGTATCAGGGTAATACCGGTCTCGTGGAATGAAAGTATCCCTCCTATTCTATTTTTTTGAAGAGCTTATGAATAACTGGTATTGATCTTCTTTTCTGTATTGGTAGAATTTACCAGTGAGGACATACTGACCTGGGTTTCCTCTGTGTGTAGTTTGCTTTGTCTACTGAATGACAGAAAAGACAGTAATCTGTCCCCAGTCAAACCTCAGATTTTGAGTAGACTTCCAGTTTAAGACCATCTATATCCTGAGAGTATACCCACACACTCTTTTTTCCCTAAAAATCTCAAAGTTAGCCCTATTTCTTGCAAACAAAATACCAAACTACCCTAACAAACACAGAAGTTTATTTCTAGGAGTAGAGTTACAAGCAACATAATCTCAGAAGAGGTATGGGCTCTTCTGTAGCAATACAGTGGAGAGAGAGACAGAGATGATTTCTACATCCTTATTTGGGAAGTTTGAAGTCCAAGGATTAATAAAACAGTTTATGAAGTCTTGGTATTCTGATATTCTATCCATTAAAAGTAAAGCATTGATGACTTCTCTCGTGGTCCAGTAGTGAAGACTCCGAGCTCCTAGTACAGGGGCCCCAGGTTCCATCTCTGGTCAGGGAACTAGATCTCACATGCCACAACCAAAAGGTTCTGCGTGCCACAACAAAGATTGAAGATCCTGAGTGCTGCCAAGACTCAGTGCAAAGAAAATTTTTTTTTAAAGATAGTAAAGCTTTGGTGGACTTTACTGCCATACCTTTAGAGCACTTTAAATCACCTAAAGTATTTTAAAAATTGTGGGTGGGACATCCCTGGTGGTACAATGGATAAGAATCCGCCTGCCAATGCAGGGGACATGCATTTGATCCCTGGTCTTGGGAGATTTCAAATGCCACGGAGCAACTGAGCCCATGCGCCACAACTACTAAGCCCACGTTCTAGGGTCCGTGAGCCACAACTGCTGAAGCCGGTGTGCCTAGAATCTGTGCTCCAAAATAAGAGAGGCCCCAGCAATGAGAAGCCCCTGCACTTCAAGAAGAGTAATCCCCACTCCACACGACTAGAGAAAGACCCAGTGCGACCAAAAACTAAGACAGAAAAAGCACAGATACCTGGGTTGCATCCATAGATTTTCTGATTTCATTGTTCTGGGGGCAGGACCAAGGCATCAGGTTTTTTCAAATCTCCCCAACTGATCCTAAAGTACACTGAAGTTTGAGAACCACTGCTTGAGAGACCTTCTCAGGGAATAAGGAGTATAAAGACTGTAGGGACATTTTTCATAGCATTAGGTGATTTGAATCAGAAGGAACAGATTTTAGTCCCAGGGTACCTGGATAGAATCTGTAACAATACTCTAGGCTCCTCAGTGGCCCTGTTAACAAGAAACCATTTTACTACTAGCCAGTGATTGGAAACCACTGAAAAGTAAATTTTGGTAAATTTTTTATCATGTTCTCTCTAAAGCAAATATTGGTCATATTTTATTTTCCACTTGAGTAGCAGGTTTACCAGTGCTCATTTATTTTTATGCATCATGCATATGTGTAATACATATTCTTTGTATATTTTCAAATATGTTATCAACAAAATATTCCTTTGAAATATTTTACATTGAAAAAAATACACTGTAAATTGCCAAATTACAGTGTTTGCTAAGTTTACAACTGTGCTGGGTTTCTATGGTTAAAATTGAGGTCTTGATTATCAAAGGCTGAAATCCTGGCGGTTGGAATAGCCATATATTGAGGGGATGGAACTCCCCAGTCTCCTGGGCCCCTCCAAATAATTTCTGCTGCATTCACCACGATTGCCAAGCAAGTGTGATGAGTCACCTCATAACGAGGAACATCTGGTCACAGGAGTTTGGAAATACTGTGAAACCAAGGATGGTGTGCAAAATCCAAGCAGAGAAAAAGAGGAATCACAGGCAAAATGGATTGCAGATATTTTCTAGGGAGTTGTTGTAGGAGTGTCTATGTGGACTTGGAGTCCATGGGTTCACAATCAAGGAAGATGGAACAAATAAAGAAGGCTAGACTATGACTTCACTCCCTTCCTCCCTCCTGCCTCCCTTTTTTTCCTCTCTGTCTCTGTCTCTGTTCCCTCCTCCCCACCCCTACCCCCGTTTTCTTTCTCCTCCTGATCACAGATTGGCTGATTATACTTTGCTGAGCTGACACAGAAGAGCCTGAGGACTCTTGGCACATCATCCTAGGTGAAAAAATACTAAGACCGAAGGAGAAGGAAAGCCAGTATGTCACCAACGACCTGCTGACGGCTACATCCACCCCCCACCCCCACCAACACACACACTTCATCAGAAGATGTCTTCATCATCAGAAAAATTCACCACTGGTGAGACACTATTTAGTACAGCCTCTTTGCTGGGGGATGGGCAGGGTGGGGCACCGGAAGAGCTGTCCCAGCCAGGAACATGGAAGGAAGGTGGTTAACCAAAATGAAATCACTAATAACATTGGGAAAGGTGGAGCCTAGATGGTCAGACTCAAAGAGAGGCAGGTATTAAAAGCAAAGTGAATGGAGTGTCCAGTCTATTCTTTGCTGAGGCCAGGCTGACCTTCTGCTTGTGGCCGCACTGGTTGTTGAAGAACTGAAATGCTTTCCATCAGTTTGTAAATTGCTGCCTTGAGCCCCCTAGTGCCCCGCCCCCATTTACCTGTCTTCAGGCCCTGGACCTCCTTCTGATCCCGCAACTAAATGGTTAACCCCTAGCACAGCTGTTGGCCTCCTGGAATCTGTCTCCTCGCTACAGTCAGTGGCTATTCTAATTGGCTGGTGGCCATGTGGTAACCAGCTGCTAAATATTTTGAATATCACCCCTAGCTGTGGCCACAAAAAAGCAAAAGCCAAGTAGGTGTGGTCCTTTCGGTGCAAGAAATGGCCTAAGACACTGAGCTGAGGTTTTGGCTTCTATGTGAGGCGTTGGCAGGAACAGGACAGATGGGCAGGTCCCAGTTCTGCTTGATTTGTACAGCAAAATAAATCCTTAGTTTAATGAACAAAGACGTAAGTCAAGCCAGCACAGTACACAGTCACATGCCCTCTGGCAGTAACCAGCCCTGAGTCAGTTATTGACCTAGAGCTTGGGAACTTTGGAGGAAGGCTGCTTCCTTGGGAACCTTGGAGGAAGGCATCATTCCATTTTCCAGGCTGGCTGGTACCAAAGGCTGACAGGACTTGAAAAATAATGGAGGGTTATCTCAAGCTTAATTATGTAGGTACTTGGTATATGATTTTAAAAATATTTTATCTCTTTATTCATACCAGCAGAAGGTATTTATCTTCTGGTGGCAGGTATAGCAGGGTATCTTCACAGACACCTCATCCACTTTACCAAAATATGTCCAGGACTGTCTGAAAGTTCTGCATCCCAGGAAACCCCTGAGTCCCTGGCCAACAGGGATGCTTGGTTACTCTAATTTATTCCTTCATGAATGTCACCTTAATCTGCTGCTGCATTGATGATACAGTATCATCCTGATTTGCACTGGACATTAGGAAGTAGCAAGTATCTTCTTTTTTTTTTTAGTGTGGCTGCGGTTCACAGCTTGTAGGGATCTTAGTTCCTCCACCAGGGACTGAACCTGCATCCTCATGCAGTGAAAGTGCAGAGTCCTAACCACTGGACCACCAAGGAATTCCCATACAGGAAGTAGCTTCGTCCTCTTGCCGAGACATGACTGTGATGGGGTGTGGCGGGAATTTTGCAGAAATAAAAGGACCTGCCACATCTGTGAAGTTCTTAGGTAGTCATAAAGTATAACGGAATCTCTCCTTCAAAATGAAGTGGAGGGAGAGGGCAGGAGTTTTAGAAGCAACATGTATCTCTCTCTCTCTCTCTCTTTTTTTTTAATGTTTCCACATGCCCCACAGCATGTGGGATCATAGTTTCTCCAACAGGGATCAAACCCATGCCCCCCGCACTGGAAGCACTGAGGTTTAACCACTCGACTGCCAGGGAAGCCCCTCATAGCTCTATTTTAGCAGGACTTTTCCACTGCAAGAAACAGAAGTTCACTCAACAAAGCTCAAATAAAGGAAACAGATTGACGAGAGAGACGAACTCTCCTGGATCTGAGGCTGTAATGGGATCAGGCTTCATGTAAATGGAAGTCGGGAGTCCAGAAGAACTCTGGGAGTAGGGATCTGTGGATTTCTGCCCCAGGTTCTTAGTGTGGCTCAGCCGCGGTCTACCACTCCTGCCAGTGCTTGTCGCCTGCTGTCTGATGCCGCGTTTCTCACCTGAAGAGCCCAGGAGAGAGAATCTCACCACCTATTCTGTAAAAAATTTACATTTTAATGTTTAATGAGGTTTGGCATGCAAATAGTTAGATACTTCCAAAGGCTTGTTAGTAAAAAATGGAAGATCCGTTTCAACCCTTCTTCATCTCCAGCTCTTTCAGAAGTAAGCACCCTTTTCGGTTCTTATAGCTGATTATTTTGGCATTGGATATTTATCTCCATATTTTCAAATGACATGGATACATTTTAAATTCTTAATTTGTCTAGTTTTAACCATCATTTGTCAACTTACCACTGTTGGACAATGAGATCTGGCTCTCTTCCATTATCCAGGCTCTCTCTCACATGCACTCATACACACACACTCATACACACACACACACACTCACACACACACTCACACACACACACTCACACACATTATGTCACCATCCTCCAAATATACATTTGTGATTTTAGTCAGATATTTGAGATTATAATTTTATTTATTTTTAATTTCACTATCTCTGGCTGTGTCGGATCTTCATCGCTTTGAGGGCTTCCTTCAGTTGTGGCAAGTGGGGGCTGCTCTCGAGCTGAGGTGTGTGGGCCTCTCACTGTGGTGGCTTCTCCTGTTTCTCTTATCGTGGAGTGCAAGCTCCAGGGCACGCAGGCTTCAGGAGCCGCAGCATGTGGCTCGGTAGCTGCAGCTCCCGGGCTCAGTACTTGGGCTCTGCAGCCCTGGCTGCAGTACTTGGGGCACACAGGCTTAGTTGCTCCGAAGCATGTGAGACCTTCCCAGACGAGGGATCAAACCTGTGTCTCCTGCATTGACAGGCAGATTCTTTACCACCGAGCCACCAGGGAAGCCTAGGATTATAATTTTATAACTATGCATATGCTATTCACGATTGAACCCTATGTTATGACATTATTACTTTTCCATATGTTTTCCTTGGAGTTAATAATTGCCTTTGAGTTAATAATTCCTTTGTCTTTTCATTTGCCTAGTTTTCTAGGCATTTATTCCTAACTGAACCTCTGATATATAAATGTCTCCTCATTATATTCAAACATATGGAGTAGACTGTCATAGAAGTAAAGGTATATTGCTGTGCCTGTCAGGTGAAAGTAAATTATGAAGTCTTCTGTCAGTGTCATCTTCTTAAAGAAATCCCTCCTGGAACCTTCTGGCCTTCTCTACTCTGGGCTGGCTACCATCTAGGCCTGTAACTCAGCTGTCATCCTTTAAGCAACACCAGGGAGTTCCTGGTGTTAGATATCCTTGTTCATGGATCTCAAGTCTTCCTCTTTCTTGCCTTATCCCTTCGCTTTAGGTAGTACAGACCTGCAACAGAACACATGGATACATACGGCCAACTGTATTGTGCCATTTTATATAAGGAACTTGAGCATCATTGATTTTCCGTAGAAAGGGTTCTGGAATGAATCCCCTGCAGACACTGAGGGGCAGCTGTACCCTCTGCCAGGAGCTTCAGGCAAAGAATGCTCAAAAAATGTTCAAGACTGTGTAACAGGGACTGCTACTTATTCCACACACCTGTCTTCTGTTTTTCCATAGTAAGAAAGTGTTTAGCTGGGCACAAGATCATCCAAAATCAAGTCTTTATTTCTACATTTTCCAGGTGAACAAATTCTGACCGGCACGATGTAAGCAAAAGTGTTACTTGGCAGCTTCTGAGAAATTCCTAAAGATGTAGCTGCCAAATGCCCTTTGCTCCTTCTTCATCATCCCTCCCCACATCTGTCAGGTGGCTGGGACTCAGATGCTACCATCCTGAACCATGAGGATGAAGCCCACATCTGGCCATGGCAGAGTGAGGACTGGAATGAACCTGGGATGCTGAGCGTTTCGTGGAACAGAGCCACTCGAGTGACCTGGATTTTTATGTGAGAGAGAAAATTCTAACTACTGTTTTGGGTTTCTGTCACTTGCATCTGAACCTGGAATTAATGAATATGCCTTTATTCTAGAGTAATTCATAATTGCAGGTTAGCTGTGTATGGAATTGCAGGTTGGAAATGATATTCCAGCAGAATTTTTAATGCTTTTCTCCTTCACCTTCTAGCTTC
This sequence comes from Cephalophus harveyi, assembly GCA_006410635.1. Classification (NCBI taxonomy): domain Eukaryota; kingdom Metazoa; phylum Chordata; class Mammalia; order Artiodactyla; family Bovidae; genus Cephalophus; species Cephalophus harveyi. Next base: position 7,662 of record SJYT01007441.1, on the reverse strand, counting down.
CAGAGTTGTTATTATAAATTCTAATTTGGACCATTTGCTTGTATCCTTAGAAATCTATATGTACTAAATACATATGTTTAATCTCCAGTGTTTTAAATTTTACAAGGATGTGCCTCGGTGAGGTTCTTGGCTTTTCTCAATTGTGTTGGGATACTTGATAGGCCCTTTATATCTAGAAATTCATGCCCTTCTATTCTGGGAAATTTCTTTAAAATTTTCAGTTATACTTTTCCCTCATTTTTTTTTCTTCTCATATTTTTTCATATTTTTAATTTCTAACATCTCTTTCTTGTTCTCTGACTATACTTTTTTAAAAAGGCACCCTATTTTTGCTTGATCAGGGTAGTACCTTCTCTTCTCAAGGGATATTAATTATGGTGGGTTTTTTTGTAAAATTTTCTTCTCTCTATACTGTATCTGTTTCTTTCAAGTTGCTTGTTTCTGTTTTTGGTTTGGTTTTTTGATCATCGTTTTTTGGCTTTGTATCTATGCCTTTCGTATAAAGATCCGCCTCGGAAACACTGGTAGTCCCTAGCAGGGCACCACAGTGAGTACTGGAGGATGACCGGCAGCTCGGTGAGACCGGGCACTTTATGCCGGTAAGGGTCACTGCAGGGTGATCCAGCAGAGCCATTTCCGTGGAGGAATTCCAAAGTCAGTGTCTTTAAGTCAGTTCTCTGGGGCTAGTCCTATTTCAGAAAACACCTCTAAGGTATTAGAAGGCTAGGTGTGGGGGGAGGTTTGGTGTCTCAACGTCTTACACCGGCTTCTTTGCTGCTGTTGTTGGTGTACATTCGCTAAGTCCTGCCTGCATCTTTGCGACCTCATGGACTGCAGCATGCCAGGCTCCCCTGTCCTTCACTCTCTCCTAGAGTTTGCTCAAATTCATGTCTCACTTTCTTTAAATCCCTGTATTTTTAATAAGGTACCCTCATCCTCAACTAGGCTTGTATCCCATAGTCCAAAAAACTTCTGTTTTATGTTTTCTAAGAATAAACCTCCAATGTTCTTTCCAAGTGGAGAAGGGGCAGTCATCCACCTGTGGGCCCTAAATAGGAAGTGAATTTAGGGAATTTAGAGAATTTAGATCAAATATCTTTTTTAAAAATTGAGGTGAGAGACTTCCCTGGTGGTCCAGTGGCTAAGACTCTCTGCTCCCAACACAGGGGGCCTGGGTTCAATCCCTGGTCAGGGAACTAGATTCCCACATGCCACAATTAAAACTTGGCATTATAAAATTAAATAAATAAAATCAAGGTGATATTCAAATAACATATAACTAATCATTATAAAGGATACAATTCAGGGGCATTTAGCACATTCACAGTGTCTATCTCATTCTAAAGCATTTTCATTTCCCCTAAAGAAAGCCTCATAGATAGTCACTCTTCAGTGCCCTCTCCCCCAAATCCAGGCAACTACAAACATACTTTTTGTCTCTATGGATTTATAAGGATTTATCTATTCTGATATATTTCATGTAAATGTAATCATACAACGTGGACCTTTCTGTACCTGAATTCTTTTACTTCAGCATAATGTTTCTGAGATTCCTCCATGCTATGTTGCAGCATGTTTCAGCACTTCACTCCTTTTTATGGCTGAACAATATTCCATTGTGTGTATATTCCACAATTCCTTTATCCATTCACCCACTGATGGGCATTTGGGTTGTTTCCACCTTTCGGCTACTGTGAACAGTGCTGCTATGCACATTTGTGTAAAAGTATTTGTTTGGGTGTGGACTTCCCTGGTAGCTCAGTGGTAAAGAACCCACCTGCCAATACAGGAGACATGGGTTTGATCCCTGGGTCAGGAAGATCCACTGGAGAAGGAAATGGCAACACGCTCCAGCATTTTTGCCTGGGAAATCCCATGGACAGCAGAACCGAGAGATACAGTCCACGGGGGCGCAAAAGAGTCTGACATGATTTAGCAACTAAACAACAATAACAATTTGAGTACCTGTTTTCAATCATTTTAGGTATATACAGGCATACCTCATTTTATTGCACAGATACTACTTTTTTTAGAAATTGAAAGCTTGTGGTAACCCTGCATTGAGCAAGTCTGCCTGCACCATTATTTTTCAAAAGCATTTGCTCACTCCACATCTCCATGTCACAGCTTAGTAATTCTCAAAAATGTTAAGGTTTATTATTATTATATTTGTTATATTGATCTATGATCAGTGATCTTTGATGCTACAATGTACAATGCTACAATGTAATTGTTTTAGGGCACTACAAACTGCACTCATAGAAGACAACAAACTTAAGCAATAAATCTATGTGTTCTGACTTCTCCATCAACTGGCTATTCCCCCACCTTTCTTCCTCTTTTTGGGCCCCTCTATTCCCTAAAACAACAATTTTGAAATTAGGCCAATTAATAACTCTACAATGGCCTCTCAGTGTTCAAGTAAAAGAAAGAGTCACATGAATCTCACTTTAAATCAAAAGCTAAAAAAGATTAAGCTTAATGAGGAAGGCATGCTGAAAGCCAAGACAGACTAAAAGCTAAGTCTCTTGCATCAAACAGCCAAGTTGTAAATGCAAAGGAAAAGTTCTTGAAGGAAATTAAAAGTGCTAGTTCAGTGAACACACAAATGATAAGAAAGCAAAACAACCTTATTTCTGACATGGAGAAAAATTTATGATCTGCATAGAAGGTCAAACCAGCCACAACATTCCTTTAACCCAGAGCTTAATTCAGGTGACCCCAAGCACTGTAGCCCACCATTCTCTTCTGTCCACGGAATTTTCCAGGCAAGAATAGTGGAGTGGTTGCCATTCCCTTCTGCAGGGGGTCTTCCTGACCCAGGGATCAAACCCAGGTCTCCTGGACTGGCAGGCAGATTCTTTACCATCTGAGACACCAGGGAAGCCCCAGAGCAAGACTCATTTCATTTCATTCAGTCGCTCACTTGTGTCCGACTCTTTGCGACCCCATGAATTGCAGCACGCCAGGCCTCCCTGTCCATCACCAACTCCCGGAGTTCACTCAGACTCACGTTCATCGAGTCAGTGATGCCATCCAGCCATCTCATCCTCTGGCGTCCCCTTCTCCTCCTGCCCACAATCCCTCCCAGCATCAGAGTCTTTTCCAATGAGTGAACTCTTCGCATGAGGTGGCCAAAGTACTGGAGTTTCAGCTTTAGCATCATTCCTTCCGAAGAAATCCCAGGGCTGATCTCCTTCAGAATGGACTGGTTGGATCTCCTTGCAGTCCAAGGGACTCTCAAGAGTCTTCTCCAACACCACAGTTCAAAAGCATCAATTCTTTGGCGTTCAGCTTTCTTCACAGTCCAACTCTCACATCCATACATGACCACTAGGAAAAACCATAGCTTTGACTAGGTGGACCTTTGTTGGCAAAGTAATGTCTCTGCTTTTCAACATGCTATCTAGGTTGGTCATAACTTTTCTTCCAAGGAGTAAGCGTCTTCTAATTTCATGGCTGCAGTCACCATCTGCAGTGATTTTGGAGCCCCCAAAAATAAAGTCTGACACTGTTTCCAGCAAGACTCAATTCTCTTCAGTTCTGTGAAGGCTGAGAGGTTTGAGTAAAATGGTCTGTTCATCACCATCTCTCGGAGATCACTCAGACTCACATCCATCGAGTCAGTGATGCCATCCAGCCATCTCATCCTCGGTCGTCCCCTTCTCCTCCTGCCCCCAATCCCTCCCAGCATCAGAGTCTTTTCCAATGAGTCAACTCTTTGCATGAGGTGGCCAAAGTACTGGAGTTTCAGCTTTAGCATCATTCCTTCCGAAGAAATCCCAGGGCTGATCTCCTTCAGAATGGACTGGTTGGATCTCCTTGCAGTCCAAGGGACTCTCAAGAGTCTTCTCCAACACCACAGTTCAAAAGCATCAATTCTTTGGCGTTCAGCTTTCTTCACAGTCCAACTCTCACATCCATACATGACCACTAGGAAAAACCATAGCTTTGACTAGGTGGACCTTTGTTGGCAAAGTAATGTCTCTGCTTTTCAACATGCTATCTAGGTTGGTCATAACTTTTCTTCCAAGGAGTAAGCGTCTTCTAATTTCATGGCTGCAGTCACCATCTGCAGTGATTTTGGAGCCCCCAAAAATAAAGTCTGACACTGTTTCCAGCAAGACTCAATTCTCTTCAATTCTGTGAAGGCTGAGAGAGGTGAGGAAACTGCCAAAGAAAAATTTGAAGCTAGCAGAGTTTGGTTAACGAGGTTAATGTGCAAGGTGAAGCAGCAAGTGCTGATGCAGAAGCTGCAGCAAGTTATCCAGAAGACCTAGCTAAGATAATGAATGCGGATGGTTACACTAAATAGATTTTCAATGCAGAATAAACAGCCTCCTGTTTATTCTGGAAGAAGTCGCCATCTAGGACTTTCTAGCTAGAGAGCAGTCAGTGCCTGGCTTCAAAGTTTCAAAGGACAGGCTACCTCTCTTGTCAGGGCCTAAAGCATCTGGAGACTTTAAGCTGAAGCCAGTGTTCATTTACCATTCCAAAAATCCTAGCGCCCTTAAGAATTAGACTAAATCTCCTTTGCCTGTGCTCTATAAATGGAACCACAAAGGCTGCATGATAGCACATCTGTTTACAACATGGTTTACTCAATATTTAAGCCCACTGTTGAGAACTAGTGCTCAGGAAAAAAAAAGATTATTTTCAAAATATAAGAGCTCTGATGGAGAAGGATAACAAGATTAATTTTGGGGGGAGGGGTACTTCCCTGATGGTCTAGTGGTTAAGACTCCCCTTTCAATGCGGGGGGCATGGGTTGGATCCCTGGTTGGCATATGGCCACATGCCATAGGGTGTGGCTGAAAATAAACGAATAAATTAATTTTTTAAAAAAGGTTAATGCTTTCATGCCTGTCAACACAATATCCACTTTGCAGCAAATTAATCAAGGAGCCATTTTGATTTTCAAGTCTTATTTTTTTCCCTTTGTTGTTGTTGTTGTTTTTTAATTTCACTGAAGCAGAGTCAGTTTACAATGCTATGTTAGCTCCAGCGGACAGCACGGTGATTTATATAGATAGATATAGAACATATATACGTAACGAATCTTTCTCATATTCTTTTCCCTTGTGTGTGTGTGTGTGTGCGCACGCAGTCATGTTCAGCTCTTTGCGGCCCCATGGACTGTAGCCCACCAGGCTCCTCCGTCCATGGAATTTCCCGTTATAGATTATCACAAATATTGAGTAGAGCTCCCTGTGCTATACAGTAGGTCCCTGTTGATTATCTATTTTATGTTGTTGTTTAGTTGCTAAGTCATGTCTGACTCTTTGCAACCCCAGGGACTATAGCCTGCCAGGCTCCTCTGCCCATGGGATTTCCCCACCAAGAATACCGGAGTGGGTTGCCATTTCCTTCTCCAGGGGATCTCCCAAACCCAGGGATTCAATCTGAGTCTTTTGTATTGGCAGGTGGATTCTTTACTTCTGAGCCACCAGAGAGTCCCTATCTATTTTACATATAGTAATAAAATCTTACTATTTAAGCCTTACTTTGTAAGGCTATAGCTGCCAGAGGTAGTGATTCCTCTGATGTATCTGGGCAGCCAGGTGAAAACCCTCTGGAAAAGACTCACCATTTTAGATGCCATGAAGAATATTCATGATTTATTAGAAGAGGTCAAAATATCAACATTAAGAGGAGTCTGGGAGTAGTTGACCCCAACTCTCTTAGGTGACTTTGAGGGGGTTCAAGACTTCAGTGGAGGAAGGCCTCCGCCCCTCCGGGGCCAGGCTGCAGCGGGGAAGCAGGTGTGGACTGGCTGCAGTGGGCCTGGAGCACCAGATAGAAGAGGAATCGTGTCAGAAGAAAGAGGGAGCGAATCACAGTTTTCCTTGAAGACAGCAGCGCTGAGAGTGTTTGATCTTCCTCTGTCTTGGTACTATTCTCTCTGCCAGGCCACACAGCCTGCAGGATTCTAGTCCCCTGACCAAGGATTGAACCCAGGCCCTGACAGTGAAAGTGCTGAGTCCTAACTACTGGACTGCCAAGAAATTCTCAATCCTTTTATTTTTAACACCTGCTTCCAATGCAGCTTGCACTCCATTGCAGTAAGTAAAGGCTTCCGCGGTGGCTCAGAGGCAAAGCCTCTGCCTGCAGCACAGGAGCTACAGGGGAGACAGGGTCAGTCCCTGAGTCAGGAAGATTCCCCTGGAGGAGGGCAAGGCAACCCACTCCAGTATTCTTGTCTGGAGTATCCCATGGGCAGAGGAGCCTGATGGGCTACAGTCCATGGGGTCGCAAAGAGTTGGACATGACTGAAGCAACTTAGCACGCACACGTAGTAAATAAAAAGATACATATGGAATGCTCGCTTTGGCAGCACATATACTAAAAGTGGAGCAATACAGAGAAGATTAGCTATGGCCCCTGCACAAGGATGAAACGCAAATTCATGAAGTGTTCCATATTTTTAAGTCAGAAAGAAAAACACCAATACAGTACATTAATGCATATATATGGAATTTAAAAAGATGGTAACAATGACCCTATATGCGAGACAGCAAAAGAGACACAGATGTAAAGAACAGTCTTTTGGACTCTGTGGGAGAAAGCGAGGGTGGGATGATTTGAGAGAATAGAATTGAAACATGTATATTATCATATGTGAAACAGATCGCCAGTCAAGGTTTGATGCATGAGACAGGGTGCTCAGGGCCGGTGCACTGGGGATGACCCTGAGGGATGNACAGCAAAAGAGACACAGATGTAAAGAACAGTCTTTTGGACTCTGTGGGAGAAAGCGAGGGTGGGATGATTTGAGAGAATAGAATTGAAACATGTATATTATCATATGTGAAACAGATCGCCAGTCAAGGTTTGATGCATGAGACAGGGTGCTCAGGGCCGGTGCACTGGGGATGACCCTGAGGGATGGGATGGGGAGGGAGGTGGGAGGGGGGTTCAGGATGGGGAACACATATACACACATGGCTGATTCATGCCAATGTATGGCAAAAAGCACTACAATGTTGTAAAGTAATTGGTTTCCGATTAAAATACATAAAAAAAAAAAGACTTCAGTGGAGGAAGCAACTGCAGATGTGGTGGAAACAGTAAGAGAACTAGAATTAGAAGTGGAGCCTGAAGATGATACAATTTTCATGGATGAGTAGAGAAAGTGGTTTCTTGAGATGGAAACTACTCCTGGTGCAGATGCTTTGGAGATTGTTGAAATGACAACAAATGATTTAGAATATTACATAAACCCAACTGATAAAGCAGCGGCAGGGTTTGAGCGGATTGACTCCACTTTGGAAGAAGTTCTCTAAGTAAAATGCTATCAGAGTTGCACGCTGTGGGGAAATCATGTGTAGAAGGAAGAGCCAATCAATGTGGCAAAATTCATCACTGTCTTATTTTAAGAATTTGCAATAGCCACCCCAGTCTTCCGCAATCACCCTGGTCAGTCAGCAGCCATCAACAATGAGGCAAGATCCTCCATCAGCAAAAAGGTTATGACTCGCTGAGATGATGGTTAGCATTTTTGGCAGTGAAGTATTTTTAAAGTATATACATTGCTTTTTAGAAAGAATGCTATTGCACACTAATAGACTACAGTATAGTGTAAACCTGAAAAAGATGGGAATACCAGACCACCTAACCTGCCTCTTGAGAAATCTGTATGCAGGTCAGGAAGCAACAGTTAGA
>SJYT01007440.1:36962-57022 GCA_006410635.1 Cephalophus harveyi | reverse complement strand
GGAGGGAGGAACACTGCAAACAAATATCACTGGTGTCTGTGGGGAGTGCTCCCAGTGTCTCAGCCACACTGGGTTTGCCTCCACTCACTGGCGTGTGTGCTTTCCCAGTCTACATTGCTCAGGCTCTAGGTTGCTCTGCGGGAACTATCTGAGGCGGGCCCTGGGTTGAATGCACTTCCCAGGTCTAAGCCACTCAAGTTCATGCTCTTGGGTACTCCACAAAGGCGCAGACTTGATTGGGCCTGCATTTTGTGCCCTTTGCCAGTCGGAGCAGCTCAGGTGACCAGGTGCTTGGCAAGCATGGTCGCCCCCAGTTGGGGCTGCGACTTATCACCTCCCCCGTCCCTGCCGCTCGGTTTTATAGGTGTACAACAGGCGTGCCTTCTCTTTTGTGCCATGTGTCTCCTCTGGGAGCTTATCTCTGGCTGTGACCCTCCTGGAGGATGTCGATTGTCCAGAATCCCAAGGAGTCTTGGTTAGGAACGAAGCCGGCTTGCAGTTTGGTAGGTGATGCCTCTCTGGGGCCGTGACTGCCCCCTTCCAGCTCTGGCCACCCTCACCTGCCTGTCTCTGGTGGGGGATGGGCCCATCCGCAGCCAGCTAGCTCTGCTCAGTCCTTTGTTCTGTGAGCGGGCCTGGTGGTGTCTTAGGTTAGGGCCTTTTTCGGGAAAAGTCTGGTGCCAGGAGCCAGCGTGAGGAATCCCACCCATGACAAGGTCATGCGGCAGAGGCCTGATGGGCAAGGCGAGTCAGGCCTCAGGGTTTCCCCCAGTATTTCCTGAGCATGTACCCCCAAAACCAGAATCTGCCTGCCTTATTGTACTCTGCTTTTCCACTCTTCTGACATTCTCTGGAAAAAGTTAACTCAGGGCTTCAGTCTTCTGCATTTGAAAGGAATACTTCAGCTCAAACCCCCTCTGATAACTCTCTAGCTTGCCTAACAGGTTCCCCTGGACTTTTACATCTTGTGAATTGCTTACAGCCCCCCAACCATGAGAGGCACAAAGCTTAAAGCATCTTAAAGACACAGAGCCTTTTCTAAAGAGCTAAAAATCATATTGGCAACGGATTTCACTGTTGACTCAGTGATTGCTGCCAGGCCTCCATATTCTTTATCTTTTAGGCACCTGGAAGGATATTAATCAATGTAATTGGGATATGGAAAAAGGTATATAGTAGTTTTGATGTTAGCAACACTAGACTTTTGAGTTAATTACTTTTCTCTTTATATATCACTGTACTCCTTTTACTTGTTATAAATTGCTGTATCTTTGCTATGTAAGAATGTAACTTTATTTAGTGCTTTCTGAGAGTAGCACCAGACTTTGGGAAGATCAACACAAATAAGTCTTCTGGTTGACAAACCCTTATCAGAAAAGGGCTGTAAAATGTTAATTGGCCCTCTGGCCATAAGATGATGTAAATTACCTAAGACTTGTGTATACAACTAGGTATGCAGAGAGAAAAGCCTGGTTTTGATAAGAGTCTGGGCTGCTAACACTGCATAATTTTGTATTACCCATTGATCTCTATGCACAATCTGAAAGGTATAAAAGGCCTTTCTAGACAATAGAGGCAGGGCCAGTCATTGGAAGGACTGGTTTCCCCCGTGTCTCCTCTTTACTCTAATTTCAGGCTGAATTCCCATCTGGGACGTGGAGGCTCGCCATGTCTATTTACTTGCCCNCTATGCACAATCTGAAAGGTATAAAAGGCCTTTCTAGACAATAGAGGCAGGGCCAGTCATTGGAAGGACTGGTTTCCCCCGTGTCTCCTCTTTACTCTAATTTCAGGCTGAATTCCCATCTGGGACGTGGAGGCTCGCCATGTCTATTTACTTGCCCCAGCTTTTAAGATCCACACGAGGGGGAGCCCAAGGCAGGGCACCCCCTGCTATTCAAGAGGATGCCGGTGGCCTAACGTAGATGGTGCAAACTTCTTGTCTCGAAGTTTTATTGGTTTTCCATATAAACCAAGTTATTCAGCCTCTTTTATCCACTTAATTTTCCTACTATGCTATTTCTTCCTAATCTAATCTTATATTTCTAATTAAATAAATAAATAAGTTTTTCCTTGCCTATCCGTCTCCCCTTCGAATCACCCTGGATCCACTGGGGCAGGACCCTGGCAGTCTGGGTTGCTATCTCTAGTTAGTTCCCCTCAGATTGCCCTCGGGGCATTCAGGCCCGGTCCTTACCCTAAGCAATGCAGCCCAAACCTTCCTGTCCAGTCCCTGGTTGCTAGTGGGAGATGCAAGCATCTGAGCTGCTTCTCCGCTGGGAGTTGCCTTTAGGCAAGTAATCTGTGGGTTTTAATTATTTATTTATTTTTCCTCCCAGTTATGTTGCCCTCTGAGGTTCCAAGACTTGCCACAGAGTCACCGGTGAGAGTGTTTCCTGGTATTTGGAAACTTCTTTTTTTTAAGACTCCCTTCCTGGGATGGATCTCCATCCCTCCCTCTTTTGTCTCTTTTTATCTTTTATATTTTTTCCTACCTCCTTTCAAAGACAATGGGCTGCCTTTCTGGGTGCCCGATGTCCTCTGCCAGCATTCTGAAGTTGTTTTGTGGAATTTGCTCAGCATTCAAATGTTCTTTCAATGAATTTGTGGAGGAGAAAGTGGTCTCCCCATCCTAGTCCTCCCCCATCTTAGGACCACCCCCGACAAATACTATATCACTAAAGTATATATCTAAGGTATATATCTAAAGTATAATACAAATGAATGTACAAACAAAACAGAAACAGACTCATAGATATAGAAAATAAATTTATGATCACCAAAGGGGAGAGAGAGGGTGAGAGGGACAAATTAGGGGTATGGATTTAAGAGATATAAACTACTATACATAAAATAGATAAGCAACAAGGACATACTGTATAGCACAGGTAATTATATTCAATATCTTATAATAACCTATAATTGAATATGTATAATTTGCAAAAAAAAAAAAAAACAACCTGAATCACTATGCTGTACACCTGAAACTACTACTACTACTAAGTCGCTTCAGTCGTGTCCGACTCTGTGCCACCCCATAGACGGCAGCCCACAAATCAACTATACTTAAGTGTTTTTTTAAAAAGATTTTTGAGTGTAGATCTAAGCTCATGATTACAGAGGGAAAGGCTTTAAGTCAGAAAATGCAAAGTAAAAACTACAAAGACCAGTGAACTGTACAATGTGGGACCAAGTAGTCAGCCAGTCACCAGGGGCCCACTGGGATTCAATGTTAGGACTGATCCTCTACTGAGACACACATTTCAAGGTCACATGTCCAACTCCAGTAATGTATCAATATCTCTGTAGAGATAACAGGGTAGTAAGCAAATTCATGAATAAGTCATTACTGATTTGAGCCAAATACAGGAAACTATCAGAATTATTTTTAAATATATTAATGAAGCCATTCCCCTAGCAAATGGGACATTATACAGAACTCCCAAAACCTCCCCTTGTGTCTCTGTTTGAATCATCTTTAATACATATCTCTACATGATGTATTCCATGCACCCCCATGTCACGAACTCACCTTTTAAAAAACAGCTTTATTGAGATATAATTCACATAACATACAATTCAGTGGCTTTGGATATACTCACAGATATGTGCAACCATAACCACAGTCAATTTTACAATATTTTCATCACTTCAAAAAGAAACCTGGTACCCTTTAGTTATCACCTCCCAATTTCACCTCAGACCTTACAAGCAATTCTCCTAAAGTCTTCCCCTGGAAGTTACAAGCTTTATTCAATAAATTCCAGAGTTTCAAAATAGTTACACGAGACAAATTCTGCCAGTGCAATTGTTGTCCTAGGTGGGAAGATTTCTGGATGCTTCTTATTCCATTTTCCCAGAATCCTCCTTGGTACATTCACTCTTGGGTTTCCTGCCCTAACACATTTATATCTGTATTACCTCCCGTTTTCCATTTCCATCCCTTACTTGGGTGTTAGACTATTAAAGAGGTCATGAATTCTGCTCAACAAGGGGCATCAGCCACATTTCAGGATTCATCTGTCCCAGAGAATCAGGGACCCACCTCTTTAAATCTCTCAACTCTTCCTCCTCACCTTCTTGTAATAATGTACCTTTTTACATTTTTGCCCAATTTTCTACCAAAATGATCAAATTTCTAAGAGAGAGGGATTTTCATGCTCTGTGTTTATGTGTACATACCTTCTTTTCTAACTTCCAAAACCATACCAAGTTTGTTGGTTTGTGTTTTTTGTTTTTGTTTTTGTTTTTCTTCTTCATTTTTTAAAGCTAAATTCTGTTGACAAATTTCCCCCACACTCTCTGAGTTAACTACAGACAACAGGATTATTTTAAAAATTCTTTTTGTAAAACTCAACATCTCCAAGATCTTAAACAAGGAAAACCAGCCCATTGAACATGCATGTCTGATGCCTCTGAGCCTGGAGCAGGTTCTCTGACCATAACTAGTGGAGAGAAGAAATGGTGACATTTCGCCTCCCATTTCTCCCCTTGCTGCCATTCACTCTCTGAGTGAGGCTGGTCTCACTTGTGGTCTAGTAAACACTGGGCGGTAGGGAAGGGAGATTGTAGGCCTCTTTACCCTGAAGAGAACTGCAGCTTGACTGGGCTGTTGAACTGGGCCTTTGTAAGGAAAGGGTCCCCCTGACTCTCCTCCCCCACCTTGTAAATGTCCAGGGAGAAAAGGCCCACAGGGGAGTGGGTCACCCTCACAGTTGTGGCCAGCCAATTCCTCACTTGCCTGTGAGTTCCCAGAGGAAATGCAAACAAATCAGACCACATTTGGCTGCTGGCCAATGAATCTTTTAACTTCTTCAATAAAAAGTCTTTAAAACTTTGATTCTGACCCAAATCTTTCGCTCGCATAAAAAGTGCTGGGCCTCAAGTCTCTGTTGAGGGAAACAGTGTGTCTGTGGCATGTGAATAAGGATGTTTATTTCAGAAATGGTGCCTCGAGCTTCACCAGGTTCTATAATAAGCTCAATGCACTTTACTTCAGCTTTCAAACCTTCCTGAATTTCTGGTGTTTACCTCCACCCCTTAGAGCAGTTGTTGGGTGGGTTTACCTGTGAATGTTCTTAACTCCATCTTCTTTCTTTGTAAGCCCCCAGCTGTGCTTTGTAAAAGGGCCCAGAGGTTACTGAGTTTCCACTGAAACTGGGAGGAGAGAAAACAAACTCTCAAGCAGGAAGCATTTAAAAGGTGTTGGTCACTGAGCTATAAGGTTTAGCTTTGTTTTTTTTTTCTTTTAGACTAAATGGTACATTAGACTTTTTTTTTTTTCGTTCCCTCTCTGCTGCTGCTTATTTCCAAAGTAGATTATATGGCAGACACCTGCTCTCTAAAGTCACATCTCAAGGCCTTATATATGGAAGTCTCAAGAGGTGGACCCACGGACAGAGGAGCCTGGTGGGCTACAGTCCATGGGGTGACAAAAGAGTCAGACACAACTTAGCAACAAAACAAGAGATGGAAGAACCCAGTTTTCCACGCCTAGGTGTCTCTCCTAGTCTCAAATCAATACCCTTACCACCTTCACTTCCACACTTCCCTAGAAATAATATTATTGAGTTCACTTTGAGCCTTTGAGAGGAAGTCTGGAGGAAATCAGTTGCAAGCAAACCTAGCAGTAATTTTTTAATCTACTCTGTCACTAGTTTACCTATACAATATAGACATTCAAACAGCAGCTGAACCCTTGTATGTGGTCTGGGTATGGACTTCAACCTCCTAACCTGAAATCTGCCTTCAACACACCTGGGAACCAAAGCCATCAACATTCCCAGAAAGTGTCAAACAGCTGGAAAAGTAACTGGGAGCAAGACAGGATTCCAAATTCAAAGAAAGAAGAGAGAATCATAGAACAGACTCCAGGCAATTTTTTTTTTTTTTTTTATAAAACTGGAGTGAGCAATAATTGTTACCCATTTCTTTATTTGCTCCCTTAAATAACACCTCACAGAGTCAACCTCAAACTATTCATTTCCATCTAAATGACTTTTAGTGAAAATAGGTGGGAACTAACTCCATTTCAGAATTAATTTCCTTTAATGGCACACTTCCAGACATGTCATAGAGCATTGAGTGTTATAAAGTAATATTTTTTGTTGCTATTAAAGTGCCAGTTTAAATTATATGTACATAAACGTGCTGAGTCTTGTCTGTTAGGTCACCACCAAATCATTTCTAAAGATGAACACCATTGACAAGAGCAGGGGAAGTGATTCCCTATTTAGGCATCCTTCCTCTCTTTTTAGCCTGGTGGCTATACACACATCATCATACCCCCCATCCCATCTCTGTACACACACACACACACAAACACACACAAAATTTACTTTAGCCTCCTCTTAAGCAATTTCATTTTATCATAATATTTGTGGAGTAATGTGATACTTGACCTTATTTTGTTCTGTTTTCATTATCTTGTTATCATTATATTCATTCATTTACATGGATACTTCTAAAATTGGTCAGAACTATGTTGGAGCCGACAAATTATGACAGCAGACAAAACAACATATTCGTAGATATTTATGATGCTGCAATTCTAAAGCACTATGAAGTCAACTCTTCATATGAAGATAATACTGCTAGTGCTGGTATTTACGACAAGTCATAAATAACTATGCTGGATGCCTATCTTGGGTAATGTCTTTTAGAGCTTTGGAAGACTCCCTCACTGTAGGTCACTTTGTTTGACCTTCCTCCTTTCTCTGGGGAATTTCTGGGTGACTGTTTAAGGGGAGACTGATACTAGAGGGAGGTAGCCAAGGCTGCACAGAAAGGGGTGTGGTCATTGTCACCTGCCCAGGGAAAGAGTAGTTCATGTTGGTCTCAGGTTGTAGCAAGTCCCATCATGGGCTGCCCTGAGGATTCACAAAGCTGCGCCTCTGCTTCTGCTGCCCCTATGCTCCCTCGGTTTCTATCCGTGTTCACTATAAGAACCAGAACCTAATTGTCTTGGTGTTCAAACCCAGTGACTTGCCCTGTCATTTCTCCATCTAACCATCCCTGCTCTCTCCCAAGTCATTAACCCAAATTCCTCCTCCATGCTACAATTTTACCCCTAGAGAGTTGAACTTAGCTATTCTATTGATCAGCAGACTTTGCTTGGAAGCCCACTTTAGAAAAGCAAGTAACAGAAAACTTCCGGCTGTTTCCAATCTAATGGTCTCTCGAAGCTTATCTTGTTTTATTTTTGGCTTCCCAAACTCTGATCCATTTGAGAAAATGATAATCTCTCAACAGAAAGGACAAACTTAATGAAAGCACAACATACTTGTTAAAATTTTAAGAGTTTCTAGGAAAAGTCTAAAATTCTAATACTGGAACTCTTTCTTTTGAGTAAAGCATCATATTGCCATACATTTCTGAGAAGGATAACACAATAATCCATTATCGTGCCCCAACACCTTGGCATAGCTGTCTGTCAAATAGCTAGCTATTTTCTTGGAAAACAATGTAATGAGATACTAATGTGGCAAGTTTTGATAGGAGATAGAGGATGGGGTATATAAAATACAGAAAACTCAGAAAGGGAGAGCACAATAAGTAGATCACCATCATGGAATGAAGTGGACAATATTAAGCACCCAAGGATTATGGTAAAAAGAAAATAGAGGCAAGCTCTGAATCAACCAAGACTCAGTCAAAAAAACAGAAAGCACTCCAGACATTTCAAACAAGAGAGAATCTGGTACAGGGAATTGATTATCAAGTTGGTGAAGGCCGGAAAGCCTAACAAGGTACATTAGTGCACCCCAGAGATCAGCAATAACATGAACCCAAAATGCCACCAATCTCTAAGTCTGAAGGGGCCATTAAAGGAGGCAATGCCACTAACTCTCAGGAGCTAGGGTATCCAGTTTGAATAAAAATTTGAAGTAGATTTTAGGTATGTTCCCACTTCCATTTCAATATAACCCCCTTCTTCAGGACTCCAAGCCTGGGGGTGAAGATTTTGTAGATTACATAAAAGGTTAAGGAAAGCCACTGTATCCCAGTGAACTCAGTCTAGAACCCTCAGGCATCAAAGAAAGGTTGAGTCCTCTCTGGTCTTTAAATAAACAGGAGAGAAATTAATTTGATCAACCCTTGCCCTTACCCTCCCCTACACCAGCTGGCTCTCACCCCCAGTCCAACAGAGGTAGGATGACCAGATATCCTTGGTTTGCCAAGGACAACCTCAACACACACTTGTCCTGGCATCACATCTTTTTAGCATATGTCCTGGAATTTTCATCTTTTAATGAAGTATTATTAAGAGATAAAACTATAAAACTCTTAGAAGGAAATATAGATGAAAAATCTGCATGATCTTAGATTAGGCAATGATTTCCTAGAAATTACACCAAATACACAAGGCAATCAAACAAAATAAGAGATAAACTGGATTCGTCAAAATTTAAAACTTTTGTGCTTTCAAAAGACACTATTAAGAAAGTGAAAAACTCAGAGAATGGGGAAAGTATTTACAAATCATCTGATAAGGGTCTTGCATCCCCAATATATAAAAAATGCATAACTAGACAACAAAACAACATATAACCCAATTTCAAAATGCGCAAAAGGTTAAAAGACATTTCTCCAGAAAAGACATATGAAAAGATGTTCAACATCATTAGAATTAGGGAAACAAGCCAACAGATAAACTGCATACATCAAAATTAAAAACTCAAATCAAAGCCACAATGATATATCACTATGTTTATAAAGGTACCTGTTATATCTTCACACACTGGACATAACAGAAACAGCAGGTGGTAACAATTGCTGATGAGGATGTGGAGAAATCTGAAGCCTCACACACTGCTGATGGGAATGTAAAATGGTGCAGGCACTGTGGGAAACCATGTGATGGTTTCTCAAAAAGTTCAATGTAGTTACCATGTGATGCAGCAATTATACTCCTAGGTATATGTAACTAGGAGAACTGAAAATATATATAAACATTTATACACAAATGTTCATAGTAGCATGATTCATAATACCCAAAAAGTGGAAACAGTTAAAATGTCCATCAACTAGAGTGAACAAATGAGGTATATCCATATAAAGAAATACTAACAATAATAAAGTATTGTTAAATGCTACAACATGGCTGAGCCTTATGCTAAGTGAAAGTAGCCAGACACAAAAGACTACATATGGTATGATTCCATTTCTATAAAATGTCCAGGATAAGAAAATCCACAGAGACGAAATAACAGTGATTGCCAGAGGCTGGGGAGAAGGTGAAACTGGCACTAACTGCTAATAGGCACAGGGTTCCAGTTGTTGTGGCTGAAGTAATTATTTATTTCATTAAATAATTCAATATGTACTTCTGTGTATTTTTTCTCTGCATGTATGCTGCATTAAAAAAAATCACTCATTTATTTGATGATTGTTCTCATAATACAAAGCAACCTTCCCCCCCACACACACACACACAAAAACAGTGAATAATTATCGATGATTAACTTGCTATAGTTTTCCTCTGCTTTACAAATACCTTCTTCAATTAAATAAAATAACCATAGTATAATATAACTTCCTGACACAACTGCCGAATCAATCTAAAATAAAAAGAAACTATTATAATTTCTCAATTTTCTTTAGCCTAGCTGGACTTTTGTCATTCAGAATGGCCTCCAATCTGAAAGTAACCAAGAAAAGAAAAAGCAAAATGTGTCTCTCTTCAGTAGAAAAAGAAAAACCCTCCTGGTAACAGGCTTGTCAATCTGCTCACAGAAGTTATGGCACCTTCTTATTGGCAGAACTCCTGAAGGACCAGCTGCTCCTCACCAAAGCCAAAAGGTGTCAAAGAAACAAAAATGGAAATAAGAAAACAGGCAGAGGATATTCAAGGATGATCATAAAATCCCAATCTAGGTCCTAACTCTACTGCTAGATATGTGTGATCCTAGGCAAGTCACTTAAACTCTCTGAGACTCAGTTTCCTCATCAATAAAATAGGAAAATAATATCTGTCTTCAGAAAGATTAAGCCCGTGATAGTATTTGGAATAAGCCTCTGACCTAGAGGCGCTCAATAAATGTTTCCTGGTTGTTGAGATGACAAAATGTTTTTCTTTGGAGGCCTTTTGGATTTAATTAGGGATAGAAAGTCATTATAGATAGCAGAAAAATAATATAGAGGCGTTTGCAGAATACGAGTTGGGAATCCCCTAACGTGAGGAAAGTTGATATTTTATTTTTTATTTTATTACTAGCTTTTTAGCCACACCACGTGGCAAGCAAGATCTTACTTCTCCAAACAGGGACCAATCTCAGGCCCCCTGCAGTGGAAGCACAGAATCTTAACCACTAGGCCTCTGGGGAAGTCTTAGAGGCTGATATTTTAAACCAACTTCATACTCTAATATAGAGAGGACAAATAAATTTCATTTTGAGTGGCAACTCAGACTAACTAGCAGTGAATGCCCGAAGCACTACGGCAGAAAGAATTCTGAAGATGAGTCCTGAATCCAAGGGCAGAAGGGATGTGAGAGAGTCCAATGTTTGCCCTGATCTCAGAAGAGGAAGTAATGACACATGCCATTCCCGATCTTCTACGCACGAAGGACAAACCTGCAGTGACTTTGGCAGCCAACTTCACTAGAGAAACTCAGACGAGTAATATAGCACTACTTAAACCAAGAAATATTTTAGTTGAGAAACAATTTACTTAAGAAAAAACTAACAAAAATGCCAATACTGATAAGATCTATGGTATTACAGGGACAGCTCTTTCAGGGAAATCCTACTTTTCTGACTTCTGCCCTTGAAACTTGAGGAAGAGGGCAGGAAGAGATACTCTGTTGGACAGCCCAGGACCTGACACACTTTAAACATTCATTCATACGTTTCTTGTCCTTGGAAGAAACAAAAATCCTCTCCCCTCCTCCCTCACTCCCACCAAAACCCTACGATTTACAGACAAATCAGCAATTCGAAGTCCACAGTATTCTCCCTGGGACTTCCCTGGTGGCCCGGTGGTTCAGAGTCTGCTTTGCAATGCAGGGGACCTGGGTTTGATCCCTGTTTGGGGAACTGGGATTCTGCATGCTGTGGGCAACTGGTCTTGCATGCTGCAATGAAAGATCCCAAATAATGCAACTAAGATCTGGCATGCCAGGGCTAAGACCCAACACAGCCAAATAAATATAAATAAATTTTTTTTGTTTTTGTTGTTTTTTAAAAAAGGAAAATTCCCAGCTACAACTGCCAATACTGGGGCAAGTTCAGCTCAGACCAGCCTACCAAGGAGTTTTTAGCCTGAAGCTGCTCCAGCAAAGGCCTCTGCTTGTGCCCCTCTGGCCTGTCGAGCAATGTCTGCTGATGCAAGACTTCAGAGCTTCATTCTAATGGGAAGATTTTAAAAGTCCTCTTCTACTCCCCTCTGCTTTCTTAATCAACACTTAGCTGCCACAATAAGGGGCTCTTTCTTTTGATGCTAATTGCACTGCCTAATGTAGGGTCATTATCTTTAATAACCTGGCCAGACATAAAACATACAGAGGAGGTTTCCATGTCTACAAAGAGTGACACATGCCTTTTCACTCCAAATTTAATACTGAATTTGATCAAATGCCTCAGGAATTCCTAGCATAAGTGTGTCTTTCATGAAATCAAAACCTGGTTAGGGCATTACCTCTTTTACAAGAACTAAATTTACCCTCTTGCCTTAAATAACTAGGAATCTGGAGAAATTATATAAAATTGTTATTTGTTGAGACATTGAAAACAACCAGCACAAGGCAAATTTCCCTGAGAGAAGGGAAACAAAAGCAAAGCAAGCCCCGTAATTGTTCCACCTTACTGTCTAGAAGCAGTTTTCAAGGCACAGGACAGGGAGGAAAAGTTCTAATAGCTCAGGGAGGCCAGGAGGGCTAGATTTGGGGATGGAAAGAGTTTATATTTCCACCAGCCAAAGCGCTCGCGTGATACAGAAGTACAATCCTCAGAAAGGTGTCGCTTTAGAGGAGGATAATTTAACCCTAGACTAAAAACTGTTCTGGACCAAGCATAATAAGTCTTTAAGGCAGATCTTGAAAAGATCAATCTGATTCCAAGTGCCTTAACAAAACACATCCCAACACCATGTACAAGAATACAGTAAAATACAGCACTTACCAATGTCTAGCATCTAGTTTAAAAACTATATATATATATATATATATATTCACCAGACATGCAAAAAAGCAGACAAAATATGACCAATAACAGAAGAAAATACAATCAATAGAAACAGACACAGGCCCCATATACATTGGTTAGCACTCTGGACTCTGAAACAGACACAGAAATGACAGAGATGCCAGAATTATCTGACAAAGACATTACAACAGCTATTAAAAATATACTCCATATGTTCTAGAAGAAGGAAACCTGAGCATGATGAAAAAAACTTGAAGATATAAAAAAGACCCAAATGGCACCACTTCAGAGAAGAAAAATATTATGTCTGAATTTAAAACACATTAGTAACATTTTAGACAAAGGTAAGCTAGATACAGGAAGGAGACAGAGACACGAACAAACAGATATCAAATTCTTCTACAAGTTGGGGGAAATTCTTCCTTTTAAAAAGACATAATTCTCTCGGAATTGCCATCAAAGATTAAGAATAACAGATTTAATGTTAGGATTAGCAGCAAGGAAGGAACTATCACAGATTGTTTTTTCTAGATTAGACCTTTGTAGGTCTATAAATTGAGATCTTGGTTGAATGTTACTTCCAAGACAACACTATCCTATAGACATATAATACAGTCACATATGTAAGTTTAAATTCTCTAGTAGCCACATTAAAAAGAAATATGTAAAATTAATTTTAGCAATATATTTTAGTTAGCCTAATATATTCAAATATTATTTCAACATTATTAATAAACAATTTTAATATTGTATTTTTTGTACTAAATCTTTAAAATCCAATGCCCATTTTATACTTAAAATACATTTCAATCCTGACTAGCCACATTTCAAGGGTGCAGTTACCACATGTGGCTAGTGGCTACTATACTGGACTGCATAAGTCTAAGCAGTTGCATTTGTCAGGGTCATGCTAGGTATTGTAACAAACTCAAAAATCTCAATGGCTTAACACAATCCAAGACTTATTTTCAATTCAGGTTACAGTCCAAGGAAGTCAAGAAGGAAAAGAACTCTACCTCATTCAGGGACTCAAGTTTCTTATAGCCAGTGGCACCACTGTTTCCTTTCTGGAGACTTTCACTGGATTCTCTTTATCCAGTCACCTAAAAAGCAAAGAGTAAGGGCACCCCACTAAAGCAGCAGCAGCTATGGGTGCAAACTCTCCCCACAGCAAATCACCATCATACAACACATTTACACTTAAGACCTCCATTTGTATTACATGTGCTAACATTCAGTTGGCCACACCAACAAAAATGGAAGGAGAAAAGAGAAGGGGAATTAAATAGGCTGAACAAAGATCTATCACAATGTGGACGGTTCAATTTGAAAAGCCTCTGGAAATTAAAGCTGAGCAACTGATGTATTTCCCTCTCCACTGTAACGGTAGCCTTGCTGCTCCCATATTCTCTAAGACATAGCATACACTAATAATAAGCAAAAATATGGTGTGAAAATATGGATCATTACAGACAATGGCTCAGACTGCATTACTAGGGGCCTCTTAATGATCTACCTTTGCTAGAAAACCCTGTTTTAAACTGTAAAATAAAACAGACACAGAAAACCATACTATACAAATGGATAATTTCATACATTATTTTTTCAAATTTTATTGAAGTATAGTTCATTTACAATGTTATGTTAATTTCTGCTATATAAAGCAGAAAAGTGATTCAGTTATACATATATATATATATATTCATATTCTTTTCCATTAAGGTTTATCACAGGATATTGACCTTGTTTATCCATTCTACATATAAATAGTTTGCATCTGCTAATCCCAAACCCAATCCTTCCCTTCCCCAACCCCCTCCTCTTTGGCAACCACAAATCTGTTTTCTGTGTCTATGAGTCTGTTTCTATTTCACAGATAGGTTCATTTGTATCATATTTTAGATTCCATGTATAAGTGATATTATATGGTATTTGTCTTTCTCTGACTTACTGTAATATGATCATCTCCATGTTCCTGCAAATGACATTGTTTCGTTATTTTTCATAGCTGAGTAGTATTCTATTGTGTATATATATATATATATATATATACCACATCTTCTTTATCCATTCATCTGTCAATGGACATTTAGGTTGCGCATCTTGGTTACTGTAAACAGTGCTGCTATGAACACTAGAGTGCATGTATCTTTTTGAATTATAGTGGTTTTTTTTTTTTTTTTTCAGCTATGGGTGCAAACTCTCCCCACAGCAAATCACCATCATACAACACATTTACACTTAAGACCTCCATTTGTATTACATGTGCTAACATTCAGTTGGCCACACCAACAAAAATGGAAGGAGAAAAGAGAAGGGGAATTAAATAGGCTGAACAAAGATCTATCACAATGTGGACGGTTCAATTTGAAAAGCCTCTGGAAATTAAAGCTGAGCAACTGATGTATTTCCCTCTCCACTGTAACGGTAGCCTTGCTGCTCCCATATTCTCTAAGACATAGCATACACTAATAATAAGCAAAAATATGGTGTGAAAATATGGATCATTACAGACAATGGCTCAGACTGCATTACTAGGGGCCTCTTAATGATCTACCTTTGCTAGAAAACCCTGTTTTAAACTGTAAAATAAAACAGACACAGAAAACCATACTATACAAATGGATAATTTCATACATTATTTTTTCAAATTTTATTGAAGTATAGTTCATTTACAATGTTATGTTAATTTCTGCTATATAAAGCAGAAAAGTGATTCAGTTATACATATATATATATATATTCATATTCTTTTCCATTAAGGTTTATCACAGGATATTGACCTTGTTTATCCATTCTACATATAAATAGTTTGCATCTGCTAATCCCAAACCCAATCCTTCCCTTCCCCAACCCCCTCCTCTTTGGCAACCACAAATCTGTTTTCTGTGTCTATGAGTCTGTTTCTATTTCACAGATAGGTTCATTTGTATCATATTTTAGATTCCATGTATAAGTGATATTATATGGTATTTGTCTTTCTCTGACTTACTGTAATATGATCATCTCCATGTTCCTGCAAATGACATTGTTTCGTTATTTTTCATAGCTGAGTAGTATTCTATTGTGTATATATATATATATATATATATACCACATCTTCTTTATCCATTCATCTGTCAATGGACATTTAGGTTGCGCATCTTGGTTACTGTAAACAGTGCTGCTATGAACACTAGAGTGCATGTATCTTTTTGAATTATAGTGGTTTTTTTTTTTTTTTGCACACCAGGCTTCCTTGCTTGTTCTCTATTGCTAGATAAATCAATTTTCATAACTTCCTCATGCATCGAAACGGAATGTGTAAAAATCCGGAGGGTTTTTCACAGTGGTGTGTATTCTCGACCAACTGATACCACTTCTTGACCAACTTCTTGACCAACTGATACCACTTCTTGACCAACTGATACCACTTCTTCAAAGTACTCAGTGAGCCTCACATGGGCAGGCAGAGTCAGCTGAGCCTTGGACCTTCTTCAGCTTCCTCTGGGGTTGACACCTCCTGCTTGTTCTCAGAGAAAACATCCGTGAAGGACTATCACTAGTGCCAAGTACGAGGCCCACATTCAAAACGATCTTCAGACTAGTGATGTCTCTGGAAGAGCGTCCTGTCCACAGAGGCTTATAGGCCACTCCGTGTGTCTGCAGTGAAGGGACCACTGAACCAAGTTTCCCGCTCTTGGATTGAAACAAGGGAAAGCAGACTCTCTTTCCCCTTCCCAGATGGGGAACACGGCTGCCTTGAACAAGTCATTCCCAAGTCTAAGGACCGTTTTGGTCACATCCTTGGTAAGACAAAGAAGCCACTCACTTTTGTGTAGGAGGGGACTTTGGAGTCTTGGGTCAGACTCTGTGATAAGCCAGCAGAGCCATTGCTTTCAAGTGTTCACGAATTATAGTTTTGTCTGGGTATATATCCAGGAGTGGGACTGCTGAATCATATGGCAACTCTGTTTTTAGTTTTTTGAGGAACCTCCACACTGTTTTCCATAGTAGGTGCACCAATTTATACTCCCACCAACAGTGTTAAGAGGGTTCCTCTTTTCTCGACATCCTCTCCAGCATTAGTTATTAGTAGACTTTTTAATGATGGCCATTCTGACTGGTGTGAGGTGGTATCTCATTGTAGTTTTGATTAACATTTCTCTAGTAATTAGAGATATGAGTGTCTTTTCATGTGCCTATTGGCCATTTTTTTGCATATCTTTTTTGGAGAAATATCTATTTAGGTCTTCTGATCATTTAGTCAGTTGGGTTGTTTGTTATTAGTTACTGAATGGTATGAGCTGTTTGCATATTTTGGAAATTAAGCCCTTGTCAGTCACATCATTTGCAAATATTTTCTCCAGGTTCATAGGCTGTTATTTCCTTTTTTGTTTTTTTCATGGTTTCCTTTGCAGTACACAAGCTTTTAAATTTGATAAGGTCCCATTTATTTTTGCTTTTAACTTAAAAAAATGATTAACAGTAACAGGGAAACTGTTATAATACCACCCAGGTCAAGAAACAATACTTTGCCAACCACCCCAAAAAGCCCCTGCATGCATGCATGCTAACTCACTTCAGTAGTGTCTGATTCTTTGCGACACTATGGACTGTAGCCCACCAGGATCCTCTGTCCATAAAATTCTCCAGGCAAGAATACTGGAGTGGGTTGCCATGCCCTCCCCCAGGGGATCTTCCCAACCCAGGGACTGAACCCACGTCTCTTGGGTCTCCTGCAGTGGCATTGTGAGGCACGCTTTTTACCACTAGCACCACCTGGGAAGACACCCTCCCCTAAAAAAAATCCCTCAGTTGGCCCAATTCCAATCACAATCTTCCCCCTGCCCCGGAGTAACATTACCTTACCTTTATTACAATCACTTCCTTGCCTTTCTTTTAAATACCCAACTGTGCATCCCTAGACACTACAGTTTAGTCTAGCCCATTTTTAAGAAACTTGACCTGTTTCTTATAATGTGAAAACTCCATCCTATCCCTTTCTTTTCCTTATTTGTTGAAGATCTCTAGAGTTTTCCACAGTCTGAATTTTGCTGACTGCAAACATGTGATGCAGTTTAGCTTATTCCTCTCTCCTCTGTACTTTCAGTTGCAAGCTGGCAACTTCATCCAAAGACTTGAACAAACTAGATTATTCTATCACTTTGGTTAAGACTGTAGGTGATCTGTACTCTTTCATCAGGAGACACAAGTTAGCTACTGTGCCCTTTGTTGTGGCTTTAGTGGTCTTTGACATATTCTTTGCTATCTGGAATAAAAAATATTTCAGGCTCATCTTGTATAATTTCTTCCCAGACCTGTAATCAATAATTTCTCCAAGAAGCCTTGGTTTCTTTTAGGGGAAAATCCAACTGAGCAACTAAACCACCAAACCACCACAGTATAACAACATTTCAGGACCACATTCTAGGCAGCAGGGGCGTATGTGTATGTGTGCATCCTCAACACAAAATGAGAACTACAGAAGTTATTCACCATCTCCTATATTATTTCTGTACTTACTTTCTTCCACTCTGAGACTCCTGGTCTCAAGGACACAGACCATGGTAAAATTGGAATATCCCATCATGAATCTTTTGTTTTATCCTACATGGTATCAGATAATACTACCACCACTGATATAATTACAAAAAATATTTTTGATTTTGCATATGCTTTTTCTATTTCCCCTGCTTCTTTCAGCTGTACTGTTCTGCATTGTCAGTGCACACAGCCTTACATACTCTTATCTTCTCCTATTCACTTATTCATAGTTCTACAAACAGCCATATATGTAACGCTTACAACCAGCCCTTATGAATCTCATTTCTAGTAGCTTCCTCAGGAAGGGTTCATAGGAAACCTGTAGGATTCCTATAGGATTCCATAGGGTTCATAGGAACAATATTCCTTGACTACTGATATGTTGATGGCAGTTTGTGCTTGTTAAACTTGGGGATTAGGTTTACTGAGCATAAAATTCTTGCTTCACATCTTCGAGTATCTAAAATATATTATCCTATTTTCTTCTGGCATATAGCATTTGTCAAAGTTTGATGATAATCTATTTTCTTTGTAAGTCATTTGCTATTTTTTCTTAGATGGTCAAGGAATTTTTCCAATTTTTGAGTTTAGTAATCTTACTAGAACATCTTGTATTGGTATTTATCAGTTGAGAGTCCCAGGTACACAGTGTACTCTCTCTCGTTTCAATTTTTTTTTAATTGTACTTTCAGGAATGTTCCCTTGAGTTACCACGTTCAGGATTTATTTTGGTCTTGTGTTTTGGAATTTCTTCTTCAGGAGCTCCTATAATCCACATATTGAATCTTCTTTAAGTAAGTAAGTAAGTAAGTGAAGTCGCTCAGTCGTGTCCGACTCTTTGCAACCCCGTGGACTGTAGACTAACAGGCTTCTCCGTCCATGGGATTCTCCAGGCAAGAATACTGGAGTGGGTTACCATTTCCTTCTCTAGGAGATCTTCCTGACCCAGGGATCAAATCCGGGTCTCCTGCATTGGAGGCAGACGCTTTAACCTCTGAGCCACCAGGGAAGATAATCTTCTTTACCTATCTTCAATATTTGTTGCTTTCTCTTGAATATTCACCATATTTCATTTATTTAAAAAATATATCATCTTCATACTGTATTTCCCTAAAGCATTTTTGTGTTTATTCACACTTGTGATTCTTCTGGTTGCTTTTAGTTCTGAGTTTTAAAAAATTTTATTTCTTCCCTAATTTATCACTTCATTTCAGAATTTCTACAGCACTAATATATGTTGTTTTCTCACATCTTTTTACATCTCATCTAGCTTGTTTTGAAACAGTAGGTTAACAGTTTTGATCTATTTTGTGAGTGTGTTATACTAGTGCATTTTTATTTTCTATAGGGATATTATCCCATCTCTTAATATCACCCTCTCTCTCATAAGAAGTTTATATGGGATTTGACCATATTATTTTTCTGTGGCCTACATTTCTATAAGATTATTTTCCTAAATATTTAGGGACATTGTTGAAAACAGCTTTCTAACTTCATGAAGCTTTCCTTTTTCTGTTTCTTTTTTTTAAAATTATGATAAAAAATTTGACAATTCATCTTCTGATGTTTCCTGGTTCTGCTAAATTCTTCACTTTTATCTGAACTCTCCCTTTTATCTTTACTGCTCCCTCTTTTTTCTTTTTTTCCATAATGATATTAATAAACTCATCCTTTAAGACACTGACAGATTATAACATAAACAACGATGTGCCTTACATCATCTCACAGTAATCCTATAAGGTAGGTATTATTATCCCCCTATACAGAAAGGGGGGCACAGAGTGTTTAAGTATTATGCCCCAAAGCACAAGTTAGTAATTAGTGAAGCCAAGAATTATAATTTGACAATCCAACTTCAATTTACTTTACCCACTCATCTCACATGCTAGTAAAGTAATGCTCAAAATTCTCCAAGCCAGACTTCAGCAATACATGAACCGTGAACTCCCTGATGTTCAAGCTGGTTTTAGAAAAGGCAGAGGAACCAGAGATCAAATTGCCAACATCCGCTGGATCATGGAAAAAGCAAGAGTTCCAGAAAAACATCTATTTCTGCTTCATTGATTATGCCAAAGCCTTTGACTGTGTGGATCACAATAAACTGTGGAAAGTTCTGAAAGAGATGGGAAAACCAGACCATCTGACCTGCCTCTTGAGAAATCTGTATGCAGGTCAGGAAGCAACAGTTAGAACTGGACATGGAACAGACTGGTTCCAAATAGGAAAAGGAGTACGTCAAGGCTGTATATTGTCACCCTGCTTATTTAACTTATATGCAGAGTACATCATGAGAAACACTGGACTGGAAGAAACACAGCTGGAATCAAGATTGCCGGGAGAAATATCAATAACCTCAGATATGCAGATGACATCACCCTTATGGCAGAAAGT
>SJYT01007440.1:5642-26288 GCA_006410635.1 Cephalophus harveyi | reverse complement strand
CACCAGCCCCGAGCACCCTGTATCATGCATTGAACCTGAACTGGCAATTCGTTTCACATGTGATAATTTATGTTTCAATGCCATTCTCCCATATCATCCCACCCTTGCCCTCTCCCACAGAGTCCAGAAGACTGTTCTTTACATCTGTGTCTCTTTTGCTGTCTCACATACAGGGTTATTGTTACCATCTTTCTAATTCTATATATATGCATTAGTATACTGAATTGGTGTTTTTCTTTCTGGCTTACTTCACTCTGTATTCTGTCTCACATACAGGGTTATTGTTACCATCTTTCTAATTCTATATATATGCATTAGTATACTGAATTGGTGTTTTTCTTTCTGGCTTACTTCACTCTGTATAATAGGCTTCAGTTCTCACTGCTGGGCATACACACTGAGGAAACCAGAATTGAAAGAGACACGTGTACCTCAATGTTCACTGCAGCAGTATTTATAATAGCCAGAACATGGAATCGACCTAGATGTCCATCAGCAGACGAATGGATAAGAAAGCTGTGGTACATATACACAATGGAATATTACTCAGCCATTACAAAGAATCCATTTGAATCAGTTCTAATGAGGTGGAGGAAACTGGAGCCTATTATACACACCTCTTATAATGTCTCAAATCCAGAATACTGGATGTGTCAATGTAGGTTCATCCTTGCAAAAAAAAAAAGAAAAAAGTACTGTTCTGGTTAATAATGTTAATGGGGCTGCTATGCACATGTAAGGGAAAGGAGGCTATGGGAAATCTGTATTTTTTTTTCTTAATTTTGTTGTAAATCTAAAACTGCTCCAAAAATTAAGATATTTTAAAAAATAGACAGAAGAATGAAATTAACTCATTTAACTCACAGGCCAACTTGCTGTGGGAATATTATCTCATTATATCCCAATGTCTGTGGAGATGCTGGGTCACAAAAGAAAAGTACTTTTTAAAATCATATGATTTTTATACTAAAAAAATTGCTTTATAAATTGATGGAATCCTTTGTAATAACCTCCTCTGTCAAAAATTTGCTACAGTATTATAAAAGTAAAAAGGAATAGGGAATTCACACAAGACATAAGACTAGATTCAAAGAAAGCCTCAAGGAAGAAAAATTCATTGTGAATCAAGCTAGTGATACACTTGATAATAAGAAAAACAACTGGCATGTAAGTTTAAGAGTGATTTCTTGATAGAATAACTGCCACTATAAGGACAAGGTGATCCATTCCAAAATTCTTTAATATATCATCAGTCAGTTCAGTTCAGTCGCTCAGTCGTGTCCGACTCTTTGCGACCCCATGAATCGCAGCACGCCTGAGCATTCTTTTGCATTGCCTTTCTTTGGAATTGGAATGAAAACTGACCTTTTCCAGTCCTGTGGCCACTGCTGAGTTTTCCAAATTTGCTGGCAGATTGAGTGCAGCACTTTCACAGCATCATCTTTCAGGATTTGAAACAGCTCAACTGGAATTCCATCACCTCCACTAGCTTTGTTCGTAGTGATGCTTTCTAAGGCCCACTTGACTTCACATTCCAAGATGTCTGGCTCTAGATGAGTGATCACATCATCATGATTAATATATCATACATAATTTAAAACAATACTAAACTCAGAAACATATGAATTTTAAAAGATGGATGGTGGAGTACTGCCAACTAGCTATGACTCTAATCCAGCAGGGTGGTGAGATTTACAATACACTTTTAAATTAGTAAGGCAAACATGACCAGGTTTACTTGAAGTTCTTTACCATAAGTAAATAAATAGGAAAGCTTCACAAAGGCAAAAATAACTCAGTAGGAAAAAACATATCATATAAATGATGCATTTTTTAAAATTGAATAATTTTAAACATTAAAAATTGAACAATACAATTCAAAAGACTCAGTATTTACTTGTTAATAAGTACAATAGTTTCCTATTATATACATATTTTCTCTGTTGATCTTAAACATGATAGTTGAGTATTAAAGGATACAGTTAATGAGCAAATGGAATTTATATGATAGACTGTTTCTAATTGAATGTCCCACCAGCTGTCCATGTGCAGTTCATTTAGAACGTAATCATGGTTACAGTGTTCCTTTCATTATGTTTATAGCTGTCATTTGAATGTACCATGAAATTTCTCAGTTCATAAAATTTTATATTATGTGCTAATATGGGTTATCTACTAATATCATACCTTTGGTTTTATATATTACATATTTTAAATCTAAATTATAATATGGATTATTATAAACTGGTATCCAAAATTTTACCTAGATAGGGATGAGTTAATCAGTGAAAAATATGAAAAAGTATGTCATATTTTTTTCTGTTGATGTACTTGTTTACAATCTATAACATAATGATGTGGTTATGTACTTCCAAGTAAGAGATTTCATTACATAATTTTATCACATAACAACACAACTATATATTACCACATAATTGCTGTTGTTCAGTAACTCAGTCATGTCCAACTCTTTGCCACCTCATATTGCAGCATTCTATGCATCCCTGTTCTTCACTATTATTCCTTCTGAATTTGCTCAGACTCATATCCACTGAGTTGATAATGCCATACAACCACCTCATCCTCTGGCAACCCCCTTCTCTTTCTGCCTCAGTCTTTCCCAGCATCAGGATCTTTTCCAACGAGCAGACTCTTTGCATCAGGTGGCCAAAGAATTGGAGCTTCAGCTTCAGTATCAGTCCTTCAAATGTATGTTCAGGATTGATTTCTTTTACAATTGACTGCTTTGACCTCCTTGCAGTCCAAGGGACTCTCAAGAGTCTTCTCCAGCACCATAGTTCTAAAGCATCAATTCTTTGGCTCTTAGCCTTATTTATGGTCCAACTCTCACATCAGTACATAACTACTGAAAAATACCATAGCTTTGTCTATATGGACTTTTGTAGGCAAAGTGATGTTTCTGCTTTTTAATATGCTGTCTGTGTTTGTCAAAGCTTTCCATCCAAGGAGCGAGTGCCTTTTAATTTAATGGCTTTAGTCACCATCTGGAGTGATTTTGGAACCCAGGAAAATAAAGTCTGTCACTGTTTCCATTTTTTCTCCAATTTCCATGAAGTGATGTGACCGGATTCCATGATCTTAGCTTATTGAATGTTGAGTTTTAAGCCAATTTTTTCACTTTCCTCTTTCACTTTCATCAAGAAGCTCTTTAGTTCTTCTTTGCTTTCTGCCATAAGGGTGGTGTCATATATATATATATGAGGCCATTGATATTTCTCCATAGATCAATAATGATACTATTAAGTTGATAAATTTATTATTATTTAGTTTCCTATACTAAGTTGTTATTTCAAGGGACTTAATCAAACACTTCCTAAAAATATGTACAAAATATTCTCCAAAATTGTTGTTCTTCACCTTTCTTGTGAGATGTAGTAAGGTATTTTAAAAAGGCAACTGTTCAAGAAATATTATTATAATAATATCATCAGTTCAGTTCAGTCACTCAGTTGTATCCAACTATTTTTGTGATCCATGGACTGTAGCATGCCAGGCTTCCCATCCATCACCAACTCCCAGGGCTTACTCAAACTCATGTGTTATCGAGTCAATGACATCATCCAGTTGTCTCATCCTTTGTCGTTCCCTTCTCCTCCTGCTCTCAATCTTTCCCAGCATCAGGGTCTTTTTTCTAAAGAGTCAGTTCTTCACATCAGGTGGCCAAAGTATTGAAGCTTCAGCTTCTAAATCAGTCCTTCCAATTAATATTCAGGATTGATTTCCTTTAGGATGGACTTGTTTGAACTCCCTGCAGTCCAAGGGACTTGCATGAGTCTTCTCCAACACCACAGTTCAAAGGCATCAATTTTTTGGTGCTCAGCTTTCTTTTTAGTCCAGCTCTCACATCCATACATGACCACTGGGAAAAACCATAGACCTTTGTTGGCAAAATAATGTCTCTGATTTTTAAAATGTTATCTAGGTTGGTCATAGCTTCTCTTTGAAGGAACAAGCGTCTTTTAATTTCATGGCTGCAGTAACCACCTTCAGTGGTTTTTGGATCCCCCCAAAACAAAGTCTATCATTGTGTCTACTGTTTCCCCATCCATTTGACAAGCAGTGATGGGGCCGGATGCCATGATCTTTGTTTTCTGAATGTTGAGTTTTAAGCCAACTTTTTCACTCTCCTCTTTCACTTTCATCAAGAAGCTCTTTAGTTCTTCTTTGCTTTCTGCCATAAGGGTGGTGTTATATGCATTTCTGAGGTTATTGATATTTTTCCCAGCAATCTCTATTTCAGCTTGTGCTTCATCCAGCCCAGCATTTCACATGATGTATTCTGCATATAAGTTAAATAAGCAGGGTGACAATATACAGTCTTGATATAGTCCTTTCCTAACTTGGAACCAGTCTGTTGTTTCATGTCCAGTTATAACTGTTGCTTCCTGACATGCATACAGATTTCTCAAGAGGCGGGTTAGGTAGTCTGGTTTTCCCATCTCTTTAAGAATTTTCCAAAGTTTGTAGTGACCCACACAGTCAAAGTCTTTGGCATAGTCAATAAAGCAAAAGTATATGTTTGGAACTCTCTTGATTTTTTGATGATACAATGGATGTTGGAAATTTGATCTCTGGTTCCTCTACCTTTTCTAAAACCAGCTTGAACATCTGGATGTTCATGGTTCTCATACTGTTGAAGCCTGACTTGAAGAATTTGAGTATTATTTTGCTAGCATGAGAGATAAATGCAACTTTTGTGTGGTAGTTAAAACATTCTTTGACATTGCCTTTCTTTGGGACTGATTGAAAAGAAAACTGACCTTTTCCAATCCTGTGGCCACTGCTGAGATTTCTGCCAAATTTGCTGGCATATTGAGTGCAATACTTTTACAGCATTGTCTTTTAGGATTTGAAATAGCTCAACTGGAATTTCATCCCCTCCACTAACTTTGTTCATAATGATGCTTGCTAAAGCCCACTTGACTTCCCATTCCAGGATGTCTCACTCTAGGTGAGTGATCACACCATTGTGGTTATCTGGGTCATGAAGATCTGTTTTGTATAGTTCTTCTGTGTATTCTTGCCACCTCTTCCTAATATTTTCTTTTTCTTTTAGTTCCATAACATTTCTGTCCTTAACTGTGCCCATCTTTGCATGAAATGTTCCCTTGGTATCTTTAATGTTCTTGAAGTGATCTCTAGTCTTTCCCATTCTATTGCTTTCCTCTATTTCATTGTATTGATTGCTGAAGAAGGCTTTCCTATCTCTCCTTGATATTCTTTGGAACTCTGCATTCAAATGGGTGTATGTTTCCTTTTCTTCTTTGCCTTTAGCTTCTATTCTTTTCTCAGTTATTTGTAAGCCCTCCTCAGACAATCATTTTGCCTTTTCCCATTTCTTTTTCTTGGAAATGGTCTTGATCATTGCCTCCTGTATAATGTCATGAAACTCCATCCATCATTCTTCAGGCACTCTGTCAGATCTAATCCTTTGAATCTATTTGGCACTTCCACTGTATAATTGTAAGGGATTTGATTTATGTCATACCTGAGTAGTCAGTGGTTTTCCCTACTTTCTTCAATTTTAGTCTGAATTTTGCAATAAGGAGTTCATGTTCTGAGTCACAGTCAGCTCCCAATCTTGTTTTTACTGACTGTATAGAGCTTCTCCATCTTTGGCTGCAAAGAATATAATTAATCTGATTTTTTTATTGACTATCTGGTGATGTCCATGTGTAGAGTCTTCTCTTGTGTTGTTGAAAGTGGGTGTTTGTTATGACCAGTGTGTTCTCTTGGCAAAACTCTGTTATCCTTTGACCTGCTTCATTTTGTATACCAAGGTCAAATTTTCCTGTTACTACAGGTATCTCTTGACTTCCTACTTTTGCATTCCAGCACCTATAATGAAGAGGATATCTTTTTCGTTCTTTAGTTCTAGAAGATGTTGTAGGTCTTCATAGAACCATTCAACTTCAGCTTCTTCGGCATTACTGGTCAGAGCAGAGACTTGGATTACTGTGATGTTGAATGGCTTGCCTTGAAAATGAACAGAGATCATTCTGTTATTTTTGAGATTGCATCCAAGTACAGCATTTTGGATCTTGTTTATTGAGATGGCTACTCCATATCTTCTAAGGGATTCTTGCCCACAGTAGTAGATATAATGGTCATCTGAGTTAAATTCAGTCATTCCAGTCCATTTTAGTTTGCTGATTCCTAAAATGTTGACGTTCACTCTTGCCATCTCGTGTTTGACCACTTCCAACTTGCCTTGATTCATGGACCTTACATTCCAGGTTCATATTCAATATTGTTCTTTCCAGCATCAGACTTTACTTCCATTACCAGTCACATACACAACTGCATGTTTTTTTGCTTTGGCTCCATCTTTTCATTCTTTCTGTAGTTATTTCTCCCTGATCTCTAGTAGCATATTGGGCACCTACTGACCTGGTGAGTGCATCTTTCATTGTTCTATCTTTTTGCCTTTTCATACTGTTTATGGGGTTCTCAAGTCAAGATAATTGAAGTAGTTTGCCATTCACTTCTCCAATGGACCACATTTTGTCAGACCTCTCAACCATGATTCATTTGTCTTGTGTAGCCCTATAAGGCATGGCTCATAGTTTCATTGATTTAGACAAGGCTGTGGTCCATAAGATCAGTTTGATTAGTTTTCTCTGACTGTGGTTTTTGTTCTGTTGGTCCTCTGATGGAGAAGGATAAGAGGTTTATGGAAACTTCCTGATGGGAGATACTGACTGAGGTGTAAACTTGGTCTTGTTTTGATGGATGGGGCTGTGCTCAGTAAATCCTTAATCCAATTTACTGTTGGTGGGGGGAGGCTGGGGCACTGTGTTCCCTACCCGTTGTTTGACCTGAGGCCAAACTATGGTTGAGTTAATGAAGATAATGGCGACCTCCTTCAAAAAGTTGCATGAATGCACTGCTGCACTGAGTGCCCCTGACATGGCAGCAGGCCACCACTGACCCATACCTCTGCAGGAGACAGAGACATAATATCATATATGAATGGAAAAAAAAAAGAGTTATGATAACAATCTTTATTTTTGCATGCCATTTTCCAATATATCAACCTAATACACTAATTTTCTTCTGTCTGTAATTTTTACCACAATCCCTGAATTTTTTGTTGGAATTTTCTCTTACATATATGTACACTCTATACACTACTCATGATATTAATGGGTCTCAAGTGTAGCCTGAAACTATACAGAATTCTACATTATTCCTCAGTGAATGAGCCACTGATTGGATCCTCAGGTTAATTACATTGGGCTTAATTTTGTGGCTCATTATTACTGGTTTCTGTGAATCATTTCAGCATCATTATCCCACTGTTTTATACAATGGTCCTATGACCCTGAATATATTTATTACTTTCTTCCTGATAAATGTGCAGAGGGCTTTAAAATAGAAGCTTGCCTCTACTGCTGCAAACATTTCTCTATATTTTCCTTCTAATAATTATCAGGGTATGTTTAATATAGCAGTCTCTGGATATTTCTGGGATTTAAACATTTTAAATCTAGGTCAATATTAGAGCTTTGAAAAATTGGAAAATTCATGTTGCTACTTTAATAAACACCCAAGTTTACTATATAGCACTGTTTCAGAGTTTCCTAGATTAAATGTCTATAACACCATAGTGCAACAGGTTCACAATGAATTTTGAAAAAAAATATATGGGTATTTTCATGTATTAACAAGTTTAAACTCTGATAATCACCTGATATACTAATGACTTCCTAGAATTCAAATGTTGATTAAGTTCCAGTGGTAAACCAATGAAAATACTATGTTTAAGTACTTCCCATTTTGTGTGTGTGTACTTTTGAGCTCATGCACACATTCACAGCTAGTAATCAAATTGTTCAATATTTGGCATATACATATGTGCTAATTGTAATAGTCTAATGATTTGGACTTCCCAGGAGGTGCTAGTGGTAAAGAACCCATCTGCCAAAGCAGGAGATGTAAGAAACTCAGGTTCGATCCCTGGATGGAGAAGATCTGCTGAAAGAGAGCATGGCAACCCATTCCAGTATTCTTGCCTGGAGAATCCCCATGGACAGAGGAACCTGGTGGGCTATAGTTCATAGGTTCACAAAGAGTCAGACATGACTGAAACATCATAGCACACACACAGTGATTGGGAAAGACATCTTCTTTTACATGTTCCATGAAGGGGAGAATTTTAAAATCTGTTGTATTTTGTTATTCAAAAATGTTTGTTGAATTAACGCTTTGCTACATTGTANAATAGTATGTAAATATAATTTTAAAATGTAGTTTATAAATAGTGACTAGATATTTTATTTGCAATGTGGATTGACAACAACTGTGCCAAAATTTGTAATGAACTTTTAAACATAGTTATTTGTCTTTTACCCTCACTGTCACATTTCACAGAAGACTGCATTTCACTAAAATGCAGTATGGTGACATCTTTTTTCAAATACTGAGACAAATGATACACTATTATTTATTCAAAACATAAAATATTTGAATCGTCTTTCACCACATGAGATTTCATAAGATATATTTTATAATCATTAAATTATGAAAACTACAATTCTAAAAATGTCTGCAAACAGGGAAAAAATATCTTGAACACTCATGTTTAAGCTACAATCTAAGAACAACAAAGATGATTGGACAGAAATATCCAATTTTCATTTGAAATCTAGACTATATGCCTTATGCATAAATTACACATTACAATTTCAAGTATAAAAGTAGAGATCTGAAGAAAATGTGACTCTTGGGGCCACATAGGCTACAGAGCAGGGACTGAGGCTGGCTAGGATAGCATTTTCAAAAGCAGAGACATTACTTTGCCGACTAAGGTCCGTCTAGTCAAGGCTATGGTTTTTCCTGTGGTCATGTATGGATGTGAGAGTTGGACTGTGAAGAAGGCTGAGCGCCAAAGAATTGATGCTTTTGAACTGTGGTGTTGGAGAAGACTCTTGAGAGTCCGTTGGACTGCAAGGAGATCCAACCATCCATTCTGAAGGAGATCAGCCTTGGGATTTCTTTGGAAGGAATGATGCTAAAGCTGAAAGTCCAGTACTTTGGCCACCTCATGCGAAGAGTTGACTCATTGGAAAAGACTCTGATGCTGGGAGGGCTGGGGGCAGGAGGAGAAGGGGACGACCGAGGATGAGATGGCTGGATGGCATCACGGACTCGATGGATGTGAGTCTGAGTGAACTCCGAGAGATGGTGATGAACAGGGAGGCCTGGCGTGCTGCAATTCATGGGGTCGCAAAGAGTCGGACACGACTGAGCGACTGAACTGAACTGAACTGAACATTGTATAAAGTTGTGATCTTCTTATATTTATGTCTTTAGATATGATTTCCTTTTGACTGACACTAAAATATTAGCAAGTGAAAATGAAGCTCATTTTTTATATACAGCTTCGAAATATGGAGTTTAGTACGTTTTCAAAATCACAGGAATATTAATATCAATATATCTTTCATTTCTCTATAATAACTAAAAGGTTCCTATTTAGAATAGAAAAGGAAAAAGGATCTATATCAGTTTTTTGAGTACAAACTTTACCTCTGATTTTCCTTAAAACTCTAGGGACCTCCAGAGTTTTTACTTCAATACTTTTTTTTTTTTTTTTTTTTACTATTTGTATGTAGTGAATAGCACTCATTATAAGTATATACTTTGGTAAAGTTTGATGAGGATAAGTTTGGTGTATAGTCAAGATAAAGAATTTTCCATCACCCTAGAAAATTTCCTCACTTTTTATCAGTAGACACTTCCCACACAGAGGCAACTTTTTTCCTGATTTTTCCTGATAGATTAGTTTTTCTGATTATGGAATTTCATATAGTTGGAATAATACAGAAGGTATACGTCTAATCTTGTTTCTTTGCTTAAAGATTTATTCATACATTACCATGCACATATTAGTGAATCACTTCTTTGCATCACTAAGTAGTACTTTATTTAATTAGCATATGCTAGCTTGTTTCCTCATTTTTCTCTTTATGTTCATTTTATTTTATTTTTTAAATTAATTTATTTTAACTGGAGGCAAATTGCTTTACAATATTGTAGTGGATTTTGCCATACATTGACATGAATCAGCCATGGGTGTACATGTGTCCCCATCTTGAACCTCCCTCCCAAATCCCTCCCCATCTCATCCATCAGTAGTTGTTTCCTGTTTGAGGCTGTTATAAATAAAGTGCTATAATCATTATGATACAAGTTTTTTATGGACATGTGTTTTAAGTTACTGGTATAAATATTTAGCAAGCAATTCTTTGATCATACAGTAGGTCTATATTTATCTATGGGGCTTCCCTGGTGGCTCAAATGGTAAAGAATCCATGTGCAATGCAGGAAACCTAGGATTGATCCCTAGGTTTGGAAGAACCCTTGGAGAAGGGCAAAACAACCCACTCCAGTTTTCTTGCCTGGAGAATTCCAGGGACAGATGAGCCTGCAGGCTACAGTCACAAAGTCACAAAGAGTGGGACATAACTGAGCAACTTTCACTTTTGTGCTTATCTATTAGATATTTTCAAATATTTTCCCACAGTCATAATATTTTATGGTATCACCAACAATATAAGAAAGGACATGGTGTTCTATGTCCTTGCTAACATGGAATTTGATTAATCTTTCTAATTTTAGCCTTTCTGATAGCAGGCTCTCAAGAATTTTAATGATAGTTAATGATGGACGTGAGTCTGAGTGAACTCCGGGAGATGGTGATGGACAGGGAGGCCTGGCGTGCTGCGGTTCATGCAGTTGCAAAGAGTCGGACACGACTGAGCGACTGAACTGAACTGAATGATACTAAATGGTTGTTCTCAAAGATTTATGTAACATAGATATTGTTTCTTTATTATATGTTGATGCAATTCTTGTATAAAATTATGTGACTTGTTTTATTTAGTTGGATGTATGTATGGGTGTGAGCCTTATCTTAAAATATAGTCTGCATCCTAGTTAAGAGTTATTTGGCTTTTCTATTTCATATTATGTCATTTTGGTAGCTTAAGCTTTTCAAAGAATTTGTCAGTTTTACTACATTTTAAAGTATATTGGCAACTAGTTATTCATTATATTCCCTTATTAATGTTTAACATCTGTGGAGTTGATCTTTTCCTTTCTTTCTTTTCTTACATTGCTATTGTGTGCTTGAATAATTTCATCCTTATAAGTCCTATTTTATTTAATTAGTTTTAATTTTATTTTCAAAGAAACACATTTTAAACTTATTTTCTTTTTAAATTATTTTATTGAGATATATTTGACGTGTAGAAATTGCATACCTTTAAGGTGTACAACTTGATGTTTTGTACAGCTCCTCTGTCCATGGGATTTCCCAGGCAAGAACACTGGAGTAGGTTGCCATTTCCTTCTCCAGAGGATCTTGCTGACCCAAGGTTCAAGCCCTTGTCTCCTGAATTGGCAGGTGGGTTCTTTCCTTCTTCCCTGGGTGGCTACCAGGGACGCCCTCAGTGGTACAGAATCTGTCTGCAATGCAGAAGATGTGGATTTGATCCCTGGGTAGTGGAGATCCTCTGGAAAAGGAGATGGCAACCCACTCCAGTATTCTTATCTGGAGAATCCTATGGACAGAGGGGCCTGGCAAGCTACAGTCCAGAGGATCAAGAGAGTTGGACATGACTGAGAGACTAGACAACAGGCATACATTGTAAAAGGATCACCACAGTCAACCTAAATAAGCTATCCAACACCTCTGCATAGTTACTCTCTTGTGTGTGCTTCTGTATGTTCAGAAGATTTAAATTGCCTTCTATTCCCTTAGAAAATTTCAAGTATTCACCACTGTGACAGTTACCAGGCTATACATAGATCTCCAGGAAATATTTATACCATATAACTGAACCTTTGTATCCTATGTACAACATCTTTCAGTTTCTCGCATACCCTAGACCCTGGCAACCACCATGCTACAATCTGATTTTATGAGTTTGACTTTTTTAGAATTCACATAGAAGTGAGCTCATGCAGTGTTTGTCCTTTTGTGCCTGACATTTCACTAGCATGATGCTTTCTATATTGCTTTCTATTTTACTGATATTTTCATGGTCTATATTATTTCTTTTCTAAACCAACTTTTCTTTGCTCTGTTCCTTATATTTGTTCCTAAAAAAGGAATTTATATCACTTATTTCTCTTAAATGTATCTTATAAAAATGTAAATTTATTTACAAGCACTGTTTTAACTTCTTTACACAAATTTTGATTGGATATGCTTTCATAATCACTCAGTTCCAATATTTCCTAATATATCTTGTGAATATTTCTTTGAGCTATTTTTTTTTAATCTAAATGTGCTGTAAAATTTTCACA
This sequence comes from Cephalophus harveyi, assembly GCA_006410635.1. Classification (NCBI taxonomy): domain Eukaryota; kingdom Metazoa; phylum Chordata; class Mammalia; order Artiodactyla; family Bovidae; genus Cephalophus; species Cephalophus harveyi. Next base: position 13,952 of record SJYT01007440.1, on the reverse strand, counting down.
TGCTTTTTTTCCCACATACTTGGACCTTTTCTAATTATTTCATAATTATTGTTTAAAAGTTTATTTTTTCACCCAAGAGCATCTTCTTTAATATTTCAGTCTTTTGAAACTTATTAACATGTGTTTCATGAATCAGAATAAATTTTATCATCATATTGTCCCCTGCACAGTTGAAAAGGATTTCACAGTTGTTGGTTGTAGTGTAAATATCACTTAGATCAATATGGTCAATGAGATGAAGATCGCATATAATCTTTTACAGGATATTTTGGGCTAATATTCTATCAACTATTGAGGAAGATGCATGAAATCTGCAACTGTGTATTTGCATACTTATTTAGTTCTCCACTAATGCCAGTCTATTTTGCCTTCAAATATTTCTACATAAATCAAATGTATTGCTGTACTTTGCTGTTGTTTAATTACTAAGCTGTGTTGGGCTCTTTTGTGGCCCCATGAACTGTAGCCCACCAGGCTCCTCTGTCCATGATATTTCCCAAGCAAGAATATTGGAATGGGTTGCCATTTCCTTCTCCAGGGGATCTTCCAAATCCAGGGACAGAACCTGCATCTCCTGCATTGGCAGGCAGATTCTTAAACCTAGGCTGCTAGAAAAGCCTCAAGAGTATAATTACAAACCTATATAACAATGTAAGTGAGTAATCAACTCTATAAAACATATCAAACTCTTCTCCAAAATGGTTGTGCCATTTTGAATATTATCAGCAATGTGTGAAGAGTTTCAGTTGCTTAAAATTTGGCATTTCTAGTCTTTTAAAAATTTGACCATTCTAATCTATTTCTGCTTTATTGACTATGCCAAAGCCTTTGACTGTGTGGATCACAATAAACTGTGAGAAATTCTGAGAGAGATGGGAATACCAGACCACCTAACCTGCCTCTTGAGAAACCTGTATGCATATCAGGAAGCAACAGTTAGAACTGGACATGGAACAGACTGGTTTCAAACAGGAAAAGGAGTCCTTCAAGGCTGTATATTGTCACCCTGCTTAGTTAACTTATATGCAGAGTACATCATGAGAAACGCTGGGCTGGAAGAAGCATAAGCTGGAATCAAGGTTGCTGGGAGAAATATCAATAACCTCAGATATGCAGATGACACCACCCTTATGGCAGAAAATAAAGAGGAACTAAAAAGCCTCTTGATGAAAGTGAAAGTGGAAAGTGAAAAAGTTGGCTTAAAGCTCAACATTCAGAAAATGAAGATCATGGCATCTGGTCCCATCACTTCATGGGAAATAAATGGGGAAACAGTGGAAACAGTGCCAGACTTTATTTTTTGGGGCTCCAAAATCACTGCAGATGGTGATTGCAGCCATGAAATTAAAAGACGCTTACTCCTTGGAAGAAAAGTTATGACCAAACTAGATAGCATATTCAAAAGCAGAGACATTCCTTTGCCAACTAAGGTCCGTCTAGTCAAGGCTATGGTTTTTCCTGTGGTCATGTATGGGTGTGAGAGTTGGACTGTGAAGAAGGCTGAGCGCCGAAGAACTGATGCTTTTGAACTGTGGTGTTGGAGAAGACTCTTGAGAGTCCCTTGGACTGCAAGGAGATCCAACCAGTCCATTCTGAAGGAGATCAACCCTGGGATTTCTTTGGAAGGAATGATGCTGAAGCTGAAACTCCAGTACTTTGGCCACCTCATGCGAAGAGTTAACTCATTGGAAAAGGCTCTGATGCTGGGAGGGATTGGGGGCAGGAAGAAAAGGCAATGACAGAGGATGAGATGGCTGGATGGCATCACGGACTCGATGGACATGAGTTTTGTGACCTCCGGGAGTTGGTGATGGACAGGGAGGTCTAGTGTGCTGTGATTCATGGGGTCGCAAAGTGTCAGACATGACTGAGCGACTGAACTGTACTGAACTGAATAAATATGATAGTACTTCATGTAGGATTAAATTTTTATTCCTGTGGTACCTTAGATTTGAGAATTTTTATGTATATTTTGACCATTTGCATTTCTTTCATAAATGTTCTGCCCATTTCATTTACTTGTCATCTTATCATTGAAGGTAAGATATTCTTATATTATTTATATCTATATCATGCAATGAGTGTGATATATTTTATTATGAATACCTTATAGTTATAGTATATATTCACAATATTATGGGTATAATAATGTTATGCTTTCATATACTAGTGTTTAGCAGTTATGTTTATTTTTTGTTCAGTCTCTCAGTCACATCCAACTCTGTGATACCATATACTGCAGCATACCAGACTTCCCTGTCCTTCACTATCTCCTAGAGTTTGCTCAAACTCATTTCCATTGAGTCATTGACCCCATCCAAACATCTTCTACTCAGTCGTCCCCTTTTCTTCCTGCCTTCAATCTTTCCCAGCATCAGGATCTTTTCCACTGAGTCACCATTTCACACCAGGTGGCCAAAGTATTGAAGCTTCAGCTTCAGCATCAGTCTTTCCAATTAATATTCGCAATTGGTTTCCTTTAGGATTCACTGTCTTGATCTCTTTGTAGTCCAAGGGATTCTCAAGAGTCTTTTCCAACACTACAGCTTAAAAGCATCACTTCTTCTATGCTCAACCTTCTTTATGGTCCAACTGTCACATTTGTACATGACTACTGGAAAAATCATAGTTTAACTATGCAGATGTTTATCGGCAAAGTAGTGTCTATGCTTTTTAATATGCTGTCTATTTTTGTCATAATTTTTCTTCCAAGAGCAAGCATCTTTTAAATTCATGAGTGCTGTTATCATCACAGTGATTTTCAAAACCAGGAAAATAAAGTCTGTCACTGTTCCCATTGTTTCCACATCTATTTGCCATGCAGTGATGGGACCAGATGCTAGGATCTTACTTTTTGAATGTTGAGTTTTAAGCATGGTTTTTCACTCTTCTCTCACCTTCATTAAGAGGCTTTTAGTTTCTCTTCACTTTTTGCCACAGGGTTGGGGATATATGTTTATGTTCATGTTCATTTATATATTATATAAGCCCTGATTTTCTTCAATGTTTTCTTACCAAAATTTAAAGTTTATCATTTAATTGTCTTGGTTGATTTTTATATAAAGTGAAATTAGATTTGAAATTCATGTTTTTCCAAATAAATATATAATTATACTCTATATTTGAAAGTTCAGTTATTAGCAGTAAGCATTTACTTGTATACAATCTTTTTGTGGAACACCCTTAAAATTAAATATTTTCTGTTACCTCAAGTAATGCCACTTATCTTGAGCTTACCCAACCTGATTTTTAGAACTAATATCCAAAAAATATGTCCTTTTCATTATAGGGGACTGGAATGCTAAAGTAGGAAATCAAGAAACACCTGGAGTAACAGGCAAATTTGGTCTTGGAATGCAGAATGAAGCAGGGCAAATGCTAATAGAGCTTTGCCAAGAGAACACACTGGTCATAGCCCTCTTCCAACAACACAAGAGAAGACTCTACACATGGACATCACCAGATGGACAACACTGAAATTAGATTGATTATATTCTTTGCAGCCAAAGATGGAGAAGCTCTATACAGTTAGCAAAAACAAGACCAGGAGCTGACTGTGGCTCAGATCATGAACTCCTTATTACCAAATTCAGACTTAAATTGAAGAAAGTAGGGAAAACCACTCGACCATTCAGTTATGACCTAAATCAAATCCCTTATGATTATACAGTGGAAGTGAGAAATAGATTTAAGGGTCTCGATCTGATAGATAGAATGCCAGATGAACTATGGACTGAAATTCCTGACATTGTACAGGAGACAGGGATCAAGACCATCCCCATGGAAAAGAAATGCAAAAAAGCAAAATGGCTTTTCAGGGAGGTCTGACAAAGAGCTGTGAAAAGAAGGGAAGCAAAAAGCAAAGAAGAAAAGGAAAGATATAAGCATCTGAATGCAGAGTTCCAAAGAACAGCAAGGAGTGATAAGAAAGCCTTCCTCAGCAAACAGTGCAAAGAAATAGAGGAAAACAACAGAATGGGAAAGTCTAGAGATCTCTTCAAGAAAATTAGAGACACCAAGGGAACATTTCATGCAAAGACAGGCACTATAAAGGACAGAAATGGTATGGAACTAACAGAAGCTGAAAGTACTAAGAAGAGGTGGCAAGAATACACAGAAGAAATGTACAGAAAAGATCTTCATGACCCAGATAATCATGATGGTGTGATCACTCATCTAGAGCCAGACATCCTGGAATGTGAAGTCAAGTGGGCCTTAGAAAGCATCACTATGAACAAAGCTAGTGGAGGTGACAGAATTCCAGTTGAGTTATTTCAAACCCTGAAAGATGATGCAGTGAAAGTGCTGCATTAAATATGCCAGCAAATTTGGAAAACTCAGCAGTGGCCACAGGACTGGAAAAGGTCAGTTTTATTTCCAATCCCAAAGAAAGGCAATGCCAAAGAATGCTCAAACTACTGCACAACTGCACTCATCTCACACGCTAGCAAAGTAATGCTCAAAATTCTGCAAACCAGGCTTCAACAATACGTAAACCATGAAGTTCCACATGTTCAAGATGGATTTATAAAAGGCAGAGGAACCTGAGATTAAATTGCCAACATCCGCTGGATCATCAAGAAAGCAAAAGAGTTCCAGAAAAACGTCTATTTCTGCTTTATTGACTATGCCAAAACCTTTGACTCTGTGGATCAGAATAAAATATGGAAAATTCTGGAAGAGATGGGAATACCAGATGATCTGACCTGCCTCTTGAGAAACTTGTATGCAGGTCAGGAAGCAACAGTTAGAACTGGACACAGAACAACAGACTGGTTCCAAATAGGAAAAAGAGTACATCAAGGCTGTATATTGTCACCCTGCTTATTTAACTTATATGTAGAGTACATCATGAGAAACGCTGGGCTGGAAGAAGCACAAGCTGGAATCAAGATTGCCGGTAGAAATATCAATAATCTCATCTTTTAAATTCATGAGTGCTGTTATCATCACAGTGATTTTCAAAACCAGGAAAATAAAGTCTGTCACTGTTCCCATTGTTTCCACATCTATTTGCCATGCAGTGATGGGACCAGATGCTAGGATCTTACTTTTTGAATGTTGAGTTTTAAGCATGGTTTTTCACTCTTCTCTCACCTTCATTAAGAGGCTTTTAGTTTCTCTTCACTTTTTGCCACAGGGTTGGGGATATATGTTTATGTTCATGTTCATTTATATATTATATAAGCCCTGATTTTCTTCAATGTTTTCTTACCAAAATTTAAAGTTTATCATTTAATTGTCTTGGTTGATTTTTATATAAAGTGAAATTAGATTTGAAATTCATGTTTTTCCAAATAAATATATAATTATACTCTATATTTGAAAGTTCAGTTATTAGCAGTAAGCATTTACTTGTATACAATCTTTTTGTGGAACACCCTTAAAATTAAATATTTTCTGTTACCTCAAGTAATGCCACTTATCTTGAGCTTACCCAACCTGATTTTTAGAACTAATATCCAAAAAATATGTCCTTTTCATTATAGGGGACTGGAATGCTAAAGTAGGAAATCAAGAAACACCTGGAGTAACAGGCAAATTTGGTCTTGGAATGTAGAATGAAGCAGGGCAAATGCTAATAGAGCTTTGCCAAGAGAACACACTGGTCATAGCCCTCTTCCAACAACACAAGAGAAGACTCTACACATGGACATCACCAGATGGACAACACTGAAATTAGATTGATTATATTCTTTGCAGCCAAAGATGGAGAAGCTCTATACAGTTAGCAAAAACAAGACCAGGAGCTGACTGTGGCTCAGATCATGAACTCCTTATTACCAAATTCAGACTTAAATTGAAGAAAGTAGGGAAAACCACTCGACCATTCAGTTATGACCTAAATCAAATCCCTTATGATTATACAGTGGAAGTGAGAAATAGATTTAAGGGTCTCGATCTGATAGAGTGCCAGATGAACTATGGACTGAAATTCGTGACATTGTACAGGAGACAGGGATCAAGACCATCCCCATGGAAAAGAAATGCAAAAAAGCAAAATGGCTTTTCAGGGAGGTCTTACAAAGAGCTGTGAAAAGAAGGGAAGCAAAAAGCAAAGAAGAAAAGGAAAGATATAAACATCTGAATGCAGAGTTCCAAAGAACAGCAAGGAGTGATAAGAAAGCCTTCCTCAGCAAACAGTGCAAAGAAATAGAGGAAAACAACAGAATGGGAAAGTCTAGAGATCTCTTCAAGAAAATTAGAGACACCAAGGGAACATTTCATGCAAAGACAGGCACTATAAAGGACAGAAATGGTATGGAACTAACAGAAGCTGAAAGTACTAAGAAGAGGTGGCAAGAATACACAGAAGAAATGTACAGAAAAGATCTTCATGACCCAGATAATCATGATGGTGTGATCACTCATCTAGAGCCAGACATCCTGGAATGTGAAGTCAAGTGGGCCTTAGAAAGCATCACTATGAACAAAGCTAGTGGAGGTGACAGAATTCCAGTTGAGTTATTTCAAACCCTGAAAGATGATGCAGTGAAAGTGCTGCATTAAATATGCCAGCAAATTTGGAAAACTCAGCAGTGGCCACAGGACTGGAAAAGGTCAGTTTTATTTCCAATCCCAAAGAAAGGCAATGCCAAAGAATGCTCAAACTACTGCACAACTGCACTCATCTCACACGCTAGCAAAGTAATGCTCAAAATTCTGCAAACCAGGCTTCAACAATACGTAAACCATGAAGTTCCACATGTTCAAGATGGATTTATAAAAGGCAGAGGAACCTGAGATTAAATTGCCAACATCCGCTGGATCATCAAGAAAGCAAAAGAGTTCCAGAAAAACGTCTATTTCTGCTTTATTGACTATGCCAAAACCTTTGACTCTGTGGATCAGAATAAAATATGGAAAATTCTGAAAGAGATGGGAATACCAGATGATCTGACCTGCCTCTTGAGAAACTTGTATGCAGGTCAGGAAGCAACAGTTAGAACTGGACACAGAACAACAGACTGGTTCCAAATAGGAAAAAGAGTACATCAAGGCTGTATATTGTCACCCTGCTTATTTAACTTATATGTAGAGTACATCATGAGAAACGCTGGGCTGGAAGAAGCACAAGCTGGAATCAAGATTGCCGGTAGAAATATCAATAATCTCACATATGCAGATGACACCACCCTTATGGCAGAAGGTGAAAAGGAGCTAAAAAACCTCTTGATGAAAGTGAAAGAGGAGAGTGAAAAAGTTGGCTCAAAGCTCAACATTCAGAAAATGAAGATCATGGCCTCTGGTCCCATCACTTCATGGGAAATAGATGGGGAAACAGTGGAAACAGTGGCAGACTTTATTTTTGGGGGGCTCCAAAATCACTGCAGATGGTGATTGCAGCCATGAAATTAAAAGACACTTACTCCTTAGAAGAAAAGTTATGACCAATCTAGATAGCATATTCAAAAGCAGAGACTACTTTGCCGACTAAGGTCCGTCTAGTCAAGGCTATGGTTTTTGCAGTAGTCATGTATGGATGTGAGAGTTGGGCTGTGAAGAAAGGTGAGCACCAAAGAACTGATGCTTTTTAACTGTGGTGTTGGAGAAGACTCTTGAGAGTCCCTTGGACTGCAAGGAGATCCAACCAGTCCATCCTAAAGGAGATCAGTCCTGGGTGTTCATTGGAAGGACTCATGCTGAAGCTGGAACTCCAATACTTTGGCCACCTCATGGGAAGATTTGACTCACTGGAAAAGACCCTGATGCTGGGAGGGATTAGGGGCAGATAGAGAAGGGAACGACAGAGGATGAGATGGTTGGATGGTATCACCAACTCGATAGACCTGAGTTTGAGTAACTCAAGGAGTTGATGATGGACTGAGGGGCCTGGCATCCTGCGATTCATGGGTGTCACAAAGAGTCAGACATGGCTGAGCGACTGAACTGAACTAACCTGATTTAATCTTCCAAAATTTCTGTGTTCTTATACCATAATTTTATCTTTTGTAGACATTTCATAGCAAGGTTTTGTTTTTAAATTCTTTTTTACAATCTCTGCATTTAATAAAGTCAACTTACAGTTAATACAATTATTGATAGATTTGGATTTGTTTACTGTTTTTCCTCTTACTCTGACATCAGCTTTTTTTTTCCCTTAGTTTCATGTGTTTATTTTTAACCACAGCTTTTTCCAAATATTTTGTTGTAATTGTATTCCTTTAATTATATTTTTGCATGTTTTTTTTAATTTCAGTATTAACATTTTTGAACTAGACTATGTTCCCTTAAATTATTATGGTGTAGTTAGTGCTAATATCATTCTACTTCATATAATATGTGAAATCTTTACAAAAGTATAGTTCC
>SJYT01007431.1:630107-640395 GCA_006410635.1 Cephalophus harveyi | reverse complement strand
TAAAGCTGAAACTCCAGTACTTTGGCCACCTCATGCGAAGAGTTGACTCATTGGAAAAGACTCTGATGCTGGGAGGGATTGGGGGCAGGAGGAGAAGGGGACGACCGAGGATGAGATGGCTGGATGGCATCACTGACTCAATGGATGTGAGTCTGAGTGAACTCCGAGAGATGGTGATGGACAGGGAGGCCTGGCGTGCTGCGATTCATGGGGTCGCAAAGAGTCGGACACGACTGAGCGACTGAACTGAACTGAACTGAATCCAATGAGAAAATGCACATGGAAGTGATCTGTAAATATAAGGGAGTATAAAAATAGTATTGATTGTTTTCATTCTAGAACTCAAAATGAGATTTCCACCTTGTTCTCACTAAGGGTGGGAAGGGGCAAACGTGGCCTTTGAAGAGCCTTCTGGTGGTCTGCAGAAGGTCGTTGTCTGGAATGTTAAACATCAGTCTGGCTTTAAGACTAAAGGACTGACCCTGCAACCCTTATTTACGTGAATACTTCAATGACTTTTCATGAGTCTAAACAAGAAAGTCAGCTCCTTTTTGCACAGAGCTCCTTCCTGAGGAGTCTGAACCTTTCCCTCTTCTGACAAAAGATGTGTCTTTCCCAAGATGGGATGAGAAACACAGAAGGCAGGTTAATTTCATGTAGCCTGCATCTTCTGAACCACCAGAACCCCCTGGCCAGACATTGGAGGCCATTGACGACTCATGCCAATTTCAAGAACATGTTGTTATAACTATTTGCATCTTCTTCACTGAGTGAAGGTTTTAAATAGCTGAAAATCACCACCACACCTAGGAGATGAGATTTTTCCCAGTTTGAATAACAGTTATGGGTAAAGTATACAATATTACTTGTGAGGTATGATGACATATTAGCTAATGTTGAAAAGTGAAAGAGACCCATTACAAGAATGCAATGGATATTTTTAAGCATTATTAGATTCATTCTGAATGCAATTTAGATGCAGAAATCTTATTATTTTTAAAAACACAATTACTTAAAGGACTAATGCATGTATCATTCCTTGTTCCCCCCTGGTAGTATTAATAGAACACAAAGAGCTAACTCCTGTTGCAGTCTCAAGAACCTGAGCAAGCATAAGGTTTATAAGTTTCTTCTCCTATTTAGGAACTTGTAGGTACCTGAAATAAAACTGAAAGAAGTTCCAGTTGACCATGGGAGAGATTCAGTAAGAAATTTTTTGAGGTGGTGGTGGTGGTAATCCAATTGATGTTGACATGTTTCTATCTAGAATCAAGACAAGGCATTCAACACTATAATACATATGTTATATAATAATTGCCATGATTATACCTGTGGACAAATTGCAGATATTAGAATTGTATTTGATTTGGTTTCTTGACTTTCATCCCCAAAAGAAGAGTAAGAAACTTGAAGGTGTGGAGAAAAGGGAACCCTTATACACTGTTGGTGGGAATGTAAATTGGCACAGCCACTATAGAAAATAGTATGGAGGTTCCTTCAAAAATAAAAATAGAGCTACCATGTGATCCAGCAATCCCACTCCTGGATATATCTCTGGTAAAGATGAAAACTCTAATTTGAAAAGATACATGCACCCTAATGTTCACTGCAGCACTATTTACAATAGCCAAGACATGGAAGCAACCTAACTGTCCATCGACAGATGAATGAGTAAAGAAGATGTGGTACATATACACAATGGAATATTTGTTGCTGTTGTTCAGTCATTATCGGACATGTAGCATACCAGGCTCTTTTGTTCTCCACTATCTCCCAGAGTTTGCTCAAATTCATGTCCACTGTGTTGGTGATGCTATCTAACCGTCTCATCCTATGCCACTCCCTTTTCCTTTTGCCTTCAATCTTTCCCAGTATCAGGATCTTTTTCAATGAGTTGGCTATTCGAATCAGGTGGCCAAAGTATTGCAGCTTCAGTTTCAGCATCAGTCCCTCCAATGAATATTCAGGGTTGATTTCCTTTAGAATTGACTGGTTTGATCTCCTTGCTCTCTAAGGGACTCTCAAGAGTCTTCTCCAACACCACAGTTCAAAAGTATCAAATTTTCAGTGCTCAACGTTCTTTATGGTCCAACTCTAACATCTGTACATGACTACTGGAAAAACTATAGCTGTGACTATATGGACCTTTGTCAGCAAAGTAATGTCTCTGCTTTTCAATATGTTGTCTAGGTATGTCATAGCTTTCCTTCCAAAGGGCAAGCATCTTTTAATTTCATGGGTACTATTGCTGTCTGCAGTGATTTTGGAGCCCAAGAAAAGAAAATCTGTCACTGCTTCCACTTTTTCCCCTTCTATTTGCTATGAAGTGATGGGGCCAGATGCCATGATCTTTGTTTTTTGAATATTGAGTTTTAAGCCAGCTTTTTCACTCCCCTCTGTCATATTACAATGGAATATTACTCAGCCATAAAAAACAATGAAACAATGCTATTTGCAGAAACATGGATAGACCTATAGAGCAGCCAAAGTGAAGTAAGCCAAAGACAAATATCATATGATATCACTTATATGTGGAATCTAAAATATGATACAAGTGAATTTATATACAAAATAGAAATAGACTCACATATACAGAAAACAAACTTGTGGTTACCAAAGGGGAAAGGGTTGGGGCATGAGATAAATTAGGATTTGGGATCAACAGATATACACTATTATGTAAGATAGATGAACAGCAAAGACCTGCTGTATAGCACAGGGAAATATATTCAATATCTTGTAGTAACCTATAATGGGAAAGAATATATATATATATGTGTATGTATATGTATATGTATATATAGGATTTCCCTGGTGGCTTAGAGGTTAAAGCATCTGCCTCCAATGCAGGAGACCTGAGTTCGATCCCTGGGTTGGGAAGATTCCCTGGAGAAGGAAATGGTAACCCACTCGAGTATTCTTGCCTGGAGAATCCAGGCAATATAAATCCAGGCAATATATATATATATATATAACTGAATCATTTTGCTGTATACCTGGAACACTGTTAAAGTAACCATACTTCAATTTAAAAGAGAAACATTTTTAAAGAAACTTGAATACATGTATTTTAATGTCCTTCTTAGTATTTGTAACCCCTTCCTTAATTGAGTATCTGTTAGATTGTCTTACTTGGCTCCCCTCTGTCTTCCTTTCCTGGGTACTGCCCCTCCCTCCTCAGTCCACATGGTTATAGGGGTGGCTACTGGCAGCTGTGTACAGTTTGTACAACGTGATGCTCACTTCCTTGACCACAGGTGACTAGTCCAGGGGTGAGCAACCATCCATGAATTTGGAATTGAGACTAAGAGAAAATTGGTCTCACTCTGGTTAGCTGGGCCTATAATACAAATGCAGGTGGGAGAAATAGTCATCTACTATCTGCAGACCGGGGAGCAGAGAAAGAAAGTTTCAAGCTGACATGAAAAGAGAGGCAGAGACAAGAAGGAGTGAAAGAAAATTCCTGACTGCTAACCCAGTGCCCAGTCCCAGGTCATTCCTGAAGCCTGGCTACATTCTTATCCCTGGGTTCCTTGACAACCTCAGGGTCTGTAGAATAAATTCCTCCTTTTTGCCTAAACCAGCTAAAGTAGGCCTCTAGTCCTTACAAGCAAGAGTTCAAATGACTGTACTTTCAAACTTTAATTTTGACATTCTTTACTTTTGAAAGAGATATACTTACTCTAAAGCAAAAAGAATTTGCACTCAAAGGTCCACCTAGGCAGGAATGATCCTGGCACACCACAGCATCTGGCATATACTTTGTAGTAAGTCCTCATAAAATGTGTGCTAAATGAATGGATAGAAGCATCCAAATTACCATGCATGAGCTCTAGCTGAGATTCAAATAAGGCTCTGTACCCAGGAATTTATGACTCTCCATTTTCTAAATCTTACTGCTAAAAAATAAAAATATTAAAACAGCTACACTTAACCATTATCCTACTACTTTCAAAACTAGATGAAAGGTGCATGTGTGCTAAGTCGTGTCCAACCCTTTGCAACCCCATGGACTGCAGCCCACCAGGCTCCTCTGTCCATGGGGATTTTCCAGGTAAGAATATTAGAGTGGATTGCCACTTCCTTCTCCAGGGAATGCTCCTGACCCACAGATTGAACCTGTGTCTTCTGCATCTCCTGCATTGGCAGGCAGATTCTTTACCACCGAGCCACCTGGGAAGCCCAGAACTGCATGGTAGTTACAAACAATGGCACTGGAATCAGATTGATTATATTTGAAACATATCCCTGCCCTTAGACCTCTCTAGGTCTCAGTTTCCTCATCTATAAAATGGGAATAAGAGAAGTATATATCAGACATTTGCAGGATTACAGAAGGTTGTCCATGAACTGTGGTATACAGTAAGTGTTCACTAAATGTGAATGACTTAGGATGATCTGGGGGCAACTTTAAAAAAATAAGAGAAATCTGTAGGACTTTCACTTAGTACACTCATTTTGATGAGCTGCTGTTCTTATCACTGATCCAACTCTTCTTTCTGAATTTCTGCAGGACAGCTTGGTGGCAGGCTTCTTCACGCATACCCACCTGGGTACCAGCATCTTTGCCTCATCTAGTGACAATTCTCTGAGGACTCCCAAACATGCTGTTCTCTTCAGGCCCCTCTAGTCAATTTTTCAGGTTTTAAAAGTCTGTGATGTAAAAAATGTGATATTTTCTCCCATCATAAGATTTTCTGCCACTCTCCAAATCTATTTAAAATGTTCTTGAAATCATGTTTCCTATGTGTGTTTTTTAGTCTTTACCCACTAAAATATGTAGGGATAAAATAAGGTATTGTGGGTTTGCTTTAAAATAATAGTGAAAGAGGATAAGTTAGGGTAGAGATGAACAGGCATGGTCATGAAAACTAGGTGATTGGTACCTGAAGATATTAATCTGCTTTTCACACGTTGGAAATTTTCTGAGATAAAAATGATGCCTAAAAATATTCTTAATCCTTCCCTCTGACACTTCTTCAGCCTGAGCTGTGTATAACTTTATTCATACAAAATGTAGGTTTTTTATTCATGTATGTTGCTGCCAGAAATGCCTTGAAATCACAAACTGCCTTCAAAAGAGCAGACACACACAGTGTTTGAGCACAATTTAGATGCAAGTTTTGAAAAGATTTAAACTGGTTTCATTCCCATTTTGATACTAATGAAGGAAAAAGGTTTAAAAATGAAAGAGGAACTGCCTCTTTATTGGGGACTTTGGCAGATCATTTTCTGTTTGCACACAAAATGCTAAAATAAAGTATATGCTGCTCTTAACACAGGTGCAATGGGTTAGTGAAAGTGAAAGTCACTCAGTCATGTCCGACTCTTTGCAACCCCATGGACTATACAGTCCATGGAATTCTCCAGGCCAGAATACTGGAGTGGGTAGCTGTTCCCTTCTCCAGGGGATCTTCCTAACCCAGGGATCAAACCCAGGTCTTGCAGGCAGATTCTTTACCAGCTGAGCTAGAAAGGAAGCCCAAGAATACTAGAGTGAGTAGCCTATCCCTTCTCCAGGGGATCTTCCGGACCCAGGAATTGAACCAGAGTCTCCTGCATTGCAGGTGGATTATTTACCAACTGAGCTATCAGGGAAGCCCAATGGGTTATTGAATGCCCAGTAAAAGACACACATGCAACATAAGTCAATCAAAAGCCATAGGAGAGACTGTCTCTACCTTTGATCAGGAAGATTTTTCATTTATGCCTTATTGTCATTGCCTGGAGAAGGGAATGGCAACCCACTCCAGTATTCTTGCCTGGAGAATTCCATGGACAGGGGAACCAGGTAGGCTACAGTCCATAGGGTCACAAAGAATCCAACACGACTGATACTAACATTACAGTCAATGAGCCAAATTCATCATAGCAACAGTAATGGGACGTTACTAACAAGAGCCTTCTCCCAGTGTTTAACCTTGGTTGCAAGCTTTGCAGAAGGTTCCTGCCATGGCACTGCTGACGATAGCAGGCATCAGTTATGTGGCCTTAAATGACTAAGGACCAAGTTAGAGCATCAGGAAGTAGCTGCCACTCTCTAATGAGGGCATTCAGGAAGAGGAGATAAATTAGAAAGAAAATAATTATAAACTGGACTGTGATCAGCACCTTTATATAGCCATCAGTGCTAATCATCTGTCTTCAGGGCCCAGTGGAATTGGGGACTAGTTTTCATGGGCAGTGCTTTTCATCCAAAGACACAGGCTTTCAGCGATGTTGCTGGTAGTGGGGTTCCACAGCCACTCTCTCCTTCTCACCCGCCCCCCAGTCCCTTAGAGCAAACACATGTAGAAAACCAGCTGGTAGGGTTGAAAAAGCAGGGTAGGGCCAAAGAAGGGGGCAAAGCTAACTGCTCCCAGTGGGATCCAACCATGACCTTGGCCTCATTAGCTCCAGGTTCCGACTGAACTAAATCAGCCCAGATGGCTTTAGGAATAAGGTAAAGATTGACTTCAGGAAAAAATGGAGAAACAAATTAACAGCTTGCTGGCCTTAAAGTGATCGGGAGGTATGGTAAGGAAGACTTTCTAGTGGATTTTCATAGTGAAAACTTGCCAGAATAGTTCAAGTTCCAAATGTTTTACTGTTATTACTATTATTTTCAATCAAAGATGTGAAGTTTAGCTTATTTTCTCCAAAGAGAAGTACTAAAATTCTAATTTTAGAATTTTAGATTTTTAAAAAATAAGACCACTAAAGCCTTTCCTTTGAATAAAATGCATTTGTCCTGATACACTTTTCAAGGGAAGAAATAGAACTAATATTCATTGAGAATTAGTTCCCACTATCACCTTTCATTCTCACAGTAATGTCTCAACCAGCAATGTGTTATTATTGTCGGCCTTGAAACCTGAGGTCAAGAGAGGTTAACTAATTTGCCCAAGGTCATACATATATCTACTAATAGTTCAGTTCAGTTCAGTTCAGCCACTTAGTCGTGTCCGACTCTCTGTGACCCCATGAATCGCAGCATGCAAGGCCTCCCTGTCCATCACCATCTCCCGGAGTTCACTCAAACTCATGTCTATCGAGTTAGTGATGCCATCCAGTCATCTCATTCTCCGTCATCCACTTTTCCCACCCCCGATCCCTCCCATCATCCGGGTCTTTTCCAGTGAGTCAACTCTTCGCTTGAGGTGGCCAAAGTATTGGAGTTTCAGCTTTAGCATCAATCCTTCCAATGAACACACAGGACTGATCTCCTTTAGGATGGGCTGGTTGGATCTCCTTGCAGTCCAAGGGACTCTCAAGAGTCTTCTCCAACACCACAGTTCAAAAGCATCAATTCTTTGGTGCTCAGCTTTCTTCACAGTCCAACTCTCACATCCATAAATGACTACTGGAAAAACCATAGCCTTGACTAGACGGACCTTTGTTGGTGAAGTAATGTCTCTGCTTTTCCATATGCTGTCTAGATTGGTCATAACTTTCCTTCCAAGGAGTAAGCGTCTTTTAATTTCATGACTGCAGTCACCATCTGCAGTGATTTTTGGAGCCCCCAAAAATAAAGTCTGACACTGTTTCCACTGTTTCCCCATCTATTTTGACTGTATAGAGCTTCTCCATCTTTGGCTGCAAAGAATATAATCAATCTGATTTCGGTGTTGACCATCTGGTGATGTCCACGTGTAGAGTCTTCTCTTGTGTTGTTGGAAGAGGGTGTTTGCTATGACCAGTGCATTTTCTTGGCAAAACTCTATTAGTCTTTGCCCTGCTTCATTCCGCATTCCAAGGCCAAATTTGCCTGTTACTCCAGGTGTTTCTTGACTTCCTACTTTAGCATTCCAGTCCCCTACAATGAAAAGGACATCTTTTTTGGGTGTTAGTTCTAAAAGGTCTTGTAGGTCTTCATAAAACTGTTCAACTTCAGCTTCTTCAGCATTACTGGTTGGGACATAGACTTGGATAACTGTGATATTGAATGGTTTGCCTTGGAGACGAACAGAGATCATTCTGTCGTTTTTGAGATTGCATCCAAGTACTGCATTTCGGGCTCTTTTGTTGACCATGATGGCTACTCCATTTCTTCTGAGGGAGCTGGGCTGGTGCACTAAGCGCGGCCGAGAGGAGCTACTCCACGTCCGAGGTCAGGGGCAGCAGCCTAGAGTGCCAGGCTGTGACGATGCAGGAACGGCCGAGAGGAGCTATCCTGTGTTTGAGGTCGGGGCAGTGACCGAGAGGAGCTAGCCTGTGTCCGAGGTCAGTGGCAGCCGGGAGGAACTACCCTGCGTCCGAGGCCAGTGGTGGCCGGGAGAAGACACCCTGAGTCCGAGGTCAGGGAGGCGGCTGGGTGGAGCTACCCCGTGTCAGAAGCCAGTGGTGGCTGGGAGCAGACACCCCACATCCGAAGTCAGGGGCAGCCAGGAGGAGACACCTCGCATCCGAGGTCAGGGGCAGCTGGGAGAAATCACCTCAAGCTCGAGGCCAGGGGCAGTGACCCTGAGGAGCCACCAGGAGACTGAGGCCAGCTAGGAGGAGCCACCTCTCCCCCGAGGCCAGGGGCGGTTACCCTGAGGAGCCACCCTGAGCCTGAGGCCAGGGGCAGCAGCTGAGAGGAGCCACCCACACCCAAGGCCAGGGCCGGCAGCCAGGAGGAGCAACCCAAGGAGCGGTGACTGCTCAGGTGCAGGATGGCCTAGAGGAGCTATCCCACGTTGAAGGTCAGGAACAGCGGCGGTAGGGAGATACCCCTCATCCAAGGTAAGGAGCAGCGGCTGTGCTTTGCTGGAGCAGCCGTGAAGAGATACCCCATGCCCAAGGTAAGAGAAACCCAAGTAAAATGGTAGGTGTTGCAAGAGGGCATCAGAGGGCAGACACACTGAAACCATACTCACAGAAAACTAGTCAATCTAATCACACTAGGACCACAGCCTTGCTAACTCAATGAAACCAAGCCATGCCTGCAGGGCAAACCAGGACGGGCGGGTCATGGTGGAGAGGGCTGACAGAATGTGGTCCACTGGAGAAGGGAATGGCAAGCCACTTCAGTATTCTTGCCTTGAGAACTCCATGAACAGTATGAAAAGGCAAAATGATAGGATACCAAAAGAGGAACTCCCCAGGTCATTAGGTGCCCAATATGCTACTATGCGCAGTCCGCTGCGAGAGCCGGGCCGGCGCACTATGCGCGGTCCACTGCGAGAGCTGGGCCGGCACATTACGGTCCGCTGCGAGAGCCGGGCCGGCGCACTACGGTCCGCTGCAAGAGCCAGGCTGGCACACTACATGCGGCCGGGAGGAGCTGCACCACGTCCGAGGTTGGGGACGGCAGCCTAGAGTGCCAGGCTGTGATGGCGCAGGAATGGCTGAGAGGAGTTACCCTGTGCTGAGCTCAGGGCGGCGACCGAGAGGAGCTACCCTGTGTCCGAGATCAGTGGCGGCCCGGGAGGAGACATCCCGCGTCCGAGGTCAGGGCGGCGGCCGGGAGGAGCTGCCCCATGTCTGAGGCCAGTGGCGGCCGGGAGAAGACACCCAGCGTCCGAGGTCAGGGCAGCAGCTGGATGGAGCTACCCCGCATCTGAGGCCAGTGGCGGCCAGGAGGAGACACCCCGCGTCCGAGGTCAGGGGCGGCTGGGAGAAGACACCCCACGTCCGAGGTCAGGGGCAGTCGGGAGAAGCCACCTTGAGCTTGAGGCCAGGGGCAGTGACCCTGAGGAGCCACCCCGAGCCTGAGCCCGAGGCCAGGGGCGGCAGCTGGAAGGGGCCACCCACGTGCGAGGCCAGGGCCAGCGGCCTGGAGGAGCAAGCCAAGGATCAGTGGCTGCGCAGGCGCAGGAGGGCCTAGAGAAGCTATCCCACATTGAAGGTCAGAAACGGCAGCAGTAAGGAGATACCCCTCGTCCAAGGTAAGGAGCAGCGGCTGTGCTTTGTTTAAGCAGCCATGAAGAGATACCCAACACCCAAGATAAGAGAAACCCAAGTAAGATGGTAGGTGTTGCAAGAGGGCATCAGAGGGCAGACACACTGAAACCATACTCACAGAAAACTAGTCAATCTAATCACACTAGGACCACAGCCTTGTTTAACTCAATGAAACCAAGCCATGCCCGCAGGGCAACCCAAGACGGGCGGGTCATGGTGGAGAGGGCTGACAGAATGTGGTCCACTGGAGAAGGGAATGGCAAACCACTTCAGTATTCTTGCCTTGAGAACACCATGAACAGTATGAACAGGCAAAATGATAGGATACCAAAAGAGGAACTCCCCAGGTCATTAGGTGCCCAATATGCTACTGGAGATCAGTGGAGAAATAAGTCCAGAAAGAATGAAGGGATGGAGCCAAAGC
>SJYT01007431.1:613257-625274 GCA_006410635.1 Cephalophus harveyi | reverse complement strand
ACTCCAGTACTTTGGCCACCTCATGCGAAGAGTTGACTCATTGGAAAAGACTCTGATGCTGGGAGGGATTGGGGGCAGGAGGAGAAGGGGACGACCGAGGATGAGATGGCTGGATGGCATCACTGACTCGATGGACGTGAGTCTGAGTGAACTCCGAGAGATGGTAATGAACAGAGGCCTGGCGTGCTGGGATTCATGGGGTCACAAAGAGTCAGACACGACTGAGTGACTGAACTGAACTGATGCTACTGGAGATCAGTGGAGAAATAACTCCAGAAAGAATGAAGGGATGGAGCAAAAGCAAAAGCAATACCCAGTTGTGCATGTGACTGGTGATAGAAGCAAGATCCGATGTTGTAAAGAGCAATATTGCATAGGAACCTGGAATGTCAGGTCCATGAATCACGGCAAATTGGAAGCGGTCAAACAAGAGTTGGCAAGGGTGAACATTGACATTCTAGGAATCAGCGAACTAAAATGGACTGGAATGGGTGAATTTAACTCAGATGACTATTATATCAATAAAGCAGAAATAGATGTTTTTTTGGAACTCTCTTGCTTTTTCGATGATCCAGCAGATGTTGACAATTTGATCTCTGGTTCCTCTGCCTTTTCTAAAACCAGCTTAAACATCTGGAAGTTTATGGTTCACGTACTTCTGAAGAGGAATTTGAACTTCCTTCTGTCTCCCCTTGAAGCTCCCCCAGCTGTCTGCACTACCAAATCATTTACCATTGACAGTACATAAGATAATTACAGTGAGTGTTTGCTAAGAATATCTGTGTGGTTCAAAACTAAGTCAATAGTCCTTATCAAATTATTAACTCATACCAGAAAAGATCCTCTGGAGCACTTGTATGGCAACAGTTGGTTTGTGTCTTCCCGCAGCTCCCAAAGTTATATCAGTGAAAATATTGAGCTAAATGGCTCCCAAATTTATTAGAAGAAAACGTGAAACATAGTTTTGATGTTGGAGGAAACAAAATACATTGTACATGGATAGTTGGAACATTATGGTACAGTGTTCTGTGACCCTATGCAAGTGCAGTTCAATGACCTAATTAATGGCTAGAATATGGCTTGGATGCTGGTGGGCAGGGCAGCATAGTGGTTCCCAGGCTGGGTTTGGCAAAAAGATAGATCAACACCTGGGGCTTCTCTAGTGGCACAGTATCCAGGTGGTAAAGTACCTGCCTGCCAATGCAGGAGACACAGGAGAAGCAAGTTTGATCCCTGGGTCGGATGATCCCCTGAAGAAGGAAATGGCAACCCACTCCAGTATTCTTGCCTGGCGAATTCCATGGACAGGGGAGCCTGGCAGGCTACAGTCCATGGGATCTCAAAGAGTTGGACACAACTGAGCACACATGCATACACACACAGATTAAGACCTGTGTAAGACAACACATGTTTAGCAGCACCTGGATTAGGGTACCAGCTTAGTATAGAGTTAGAAGAGGGTGTTTGCTATGACCAGTGCATTCTCTCGGCAAAATTCTATTAGCCTTTGCCCTGCTTCATTCTGTACTCCAAGGCCAAATGTGCCTGTTACTCCAGGTGTTTCTTGACATCCTACTTTTGCATTCCAGTCCCCTATAATGAAAAGGACATCTTTTTGGGGTGTTAGTTTTAGAAGGTCTTGTAGGTCTTCATAGAACCATTCAACTTGAGCTTCTTCAGCATTACTGGTCAGGGCGTAGACTTGAATTACCATGATATTGAATGGTTTGCCTTGGAAATGAACAGAGATCATTCTGTCATTTTTGAGATTGCATCCAAATACTGCATTTCAGACTCTTTTTTGACTATGATGGCTACTCCATTTATTCTAAGGAATTCTTGCCCACAGTAATAGATATAATGATCATCAGAGTTAAATTCACCCATTCCAGTCCATTTTAGTTCGCTGATTCCTAGAATGTCGACGTTCACCCTTGTCATCTCTTGTTTGACCACTTCCAATTTGCCTTGATTCATGGACCTGACATTCCAGGTTCCTATGCAGTATTGCTCTTTACAGCATCGGATCTTGCTTCTATCACCAGTCACATGCACAACTGGGTATTGTTTTCGCTTTGGCTCCATCCCTTCATTCTTTCTGGACTTATTGCTCCACTGATCTCCAGTAGCATATTGGGCATCTACTGATCTGGGGAGTTCATCTTTCAGTGTCCTATCTTTTTGCCTTTTCATACTGTTCATGGGGTTCTCAAGGCAAGAAAGCTGAAGTGGCTTGCCATTCCCTTCTCCAGTGGACCACGTTTTGTCAGAACTCTCCGCCATGACCCATCTGTCTTGGATGGCCTTACAGGGCATGGCTCGTAGTTTCATTGAGTTAGACAAGGCTGTGGTCCATGTTATTAGATTGGTTAGTTTTCTGTGATTGTGGTTTTCAGTCTGAAGGTTATCCCTCTGACAGAGAAGAATAAGAGGCTTATGGAAGCTTCCTGATGGGAGAGACTGACTGAGGGGAAACTGGGTCTTGTTCTGATGGGCGGGGCCATACTCAGTAAATCTTTAATCCAATTTTCTGTTGATGGGTGGAGCTGTGTTCCCTCCCTGCTATTTACCTGGAGCCAAACTATGGTGGAGGTAATGAAGATAATGGTGATCTCCTTCAAAAGATCCCATGCATGTACTACTTCACTCAATGCCCCCAACTCTGCAGCAGGCCACCACCAACCCACGCCTCTGCTGGAGACTCCTGGACACTCACAGGCAAGTCTAGGGGAGTCTCTTGTGGAGTCCCTACTCCTATCTCCTGAGTCCTTGTGCACAAGGTTCTGTTTGTTCCCTCCAAGAGTCTATTTCCCAGTCCTGTGTAAATTCTGGCAGCTCTATGGTGGGCTTAATGGCCACCTCCTCCAAGAGGGCTTATGCCAAACTGAAGTCTGCTGCACCCAGAGCCCCTGTCCTGTGGCAGTCCACTGCTGACCCGTGCCTCCACAGGAGATGCTCAAACACAGTTCTTTCTCAGTCTTTGTAAGGTCCCTGGGTCCTGGTGCATACAAGGTTGGTTTGAGCCCTCTGAGTGTCTCTGGGAGGAATGGGGTTTGATTCTAAATGCAAATTCACCCTCCTATCGTCTTGCTGGGGCTTCTCCTTTGCCCTTGAACTGGTCATAGCAAACACCCTCTTCCAACAACACAAGAGAAGGCTCTACACATGGACATCACCAGATGGTCAATATCAAAATCAGACTGATTACATTCTTTGTAACCAAAGATTGAGAAGCTCTATACAGTCAGCAAAAACAAGACCGGGAGCTGACTGTGACTCAGACCATGAAATCTTTATTGCAAAATTCAGATGTAAATTGAAGAAAGTAGGGAAAGCCACTAGACCATTCAGTATGACTAAATCAAATCCCTTATGATTATACAGTGGAAGTGACAAATATACTTAAGGAACTAGATCTGATAGAGTGCCTGATGAACTATGGATGGAGGTTCATGACATTGTACAGGAGACAGGGATCAAGACCATCCCCAGGAAAAAGAAATGCAAAAAAACAAAATGGCTGTCTGGGGAGGCCTTACAAATAGCCGTGAAAAGAGAAGCGAAAAGCAAAGGAGAAAAGGAAAGATATAAGCATGTGAATGCAGAGTTCCAAAGAATAGCAAGGAGAGATAAGAAAGCCTTCCTCAGC
The DNA here is from genome assembly GCA_006410635.1 of Cephalophus harveyi. Lineage (NCBI taxonomy): Eukaryota > Metazoa > Chordata > Mammalia > Artiodactyla > Bovidae > Cephalophus > Cephalophus harveyi. Next base: position 621,625 of record SJYT01007431.1, on the reverse strand, counting down.
GATCATTGGCCTCTTGATGAAAGTGAAAGAGGAGAGTGAAGAAGTTGGCTTAAAGTTCAACATTCAGAAAACTAAGACCATGGCATTTGGTCCCATCCCTTCATGGCAAATAGATGGGGAATCAGTGGAAATAGTGGCTGACTTTATTTTTCTGGGCCCCAAAATCACTGCAGATGGTGATTGCAGCCATGAAATTAAAAGACACTTATTCCTTGGAAGGAAAGTTATGACCAACCCAGAAAGCATATAGAAAAGCAGAGACATTACTTTGTCAACAAAGGTCCATCTAGTCAAGGCATTGGTTTTTCCTGTGGTCATGTATGGATGTGAGAGTTGGACTGTGAAGAAGGCTGAGTGCCGAAGAATTGATGCTTTTGAACTGTGGTATTGGAGAAGATGCTTGAGAGTCCCTTGGACTGCAAGGAGATCCAACCAGTCCATCCTAAAGGAGATCAGTCCTGGGTGTTCATTGTTAGGACTGATTTTGAAGATAAATCTCCAATCCTTTGGCCACCTGATGCGAAGAGCTGACTCATTTGAAAATACCCTGATGCTGGGAAAGATTGAGGGCAAGAGGAAAAGGGGACGACAGAGGATGAGATGGTTGGATGGCATCACTGACTCAATGGACATGGGTTTGGGTGAACTCTGGGAGTTTGGATGGACAGGGAGGCCTGTCTTGCTGTGGTTCATTGGGTCGCAAAGAGTCGGACACAACTGAGCGACTGAACTAAACTGAACTGATGTATGGATGTGAGAGTAGGACCATAAAGAAAGCTGAGCTCCAAAGAATTAATGCTTTTGAACTGTGGTGTTGGAGAATACTCTTGAGAGTCCCTTGGACTGCGATGAGATTGAACAAGTCAATCCTAAAGGCAATCAGTCCTGAATATTGATTGGAAGGACTGATGTTGAAGCTGAAGCTCCAATATTTTGCCCACTTGATGTGAAAAGCAGACTCATTGGAAATGATCCTGATACTGGGAAAGATTGAAGGCAGGAGGAGAAGTGGATGACAGAGGATGAGATGATTCGATGGCATCACCGACTCAATGGACATGAGTTTGAGCGAGCTCCAGGAGTTGGTGATGGATAGGGAAGCCTGGCATGTTGCAGTCTATGGGTTCGCAAAGAGTTTTGGACACGACTGAGCGACTAAAATGAGAACTGAGTGGATATAAGGGAATCTCTCATTGTGGTTTAGATTTGCATTTCCTCTACGAATAATGATGTTGAAAATCTTTTCATATGCTTCTTGGGTATTTGCATATCTTCCTTGGAGAAGTCATGGTTTCATTTTGATTCTCCAAGAGGTGTGGGAAGCATTGTGTGGCAGGTAGGGCCATCTGGAATAGAAATAGTAACCCTGATAAAGTCGATATTAAATATCCACCAAGCCCTTTGACCACATTACATAATTAGTTTAATCTATAGGAAAAAGAAAATCCATTTTTCTAATGGCAACAAAAATTGTTCTATTCATGTGGCCTTAGCGCGACCCCGTGGACTATAACCTACTAGGCTTCTCTGTCCATGGGATTCTCCAGGCAAGAATACCAGAGTGGATTGCCATTTCCTTCTCCAGGGGATCTTCCCGACCCAGGGATCGAATGCAGGTCTCCCGCATAGGAGGCAGACGCTTTAACCTCTGAGCCACCAGGGAAGCCGAGAATTAACAAGAACTATTTAATGGGGGAAGTTTGTTTAGCAGGAAGAACAACTTACTCATCCCTAAGCCTCAAAATTCCTTAACACCTTATTGGAACCCAGATTCTGCCAGGATCATTGGTGTGTACCCTTGTGTATGTTGGAATAACAGCAAAAGTCTATCATAAATGTGCTCCTTATTTCTTTATTTCTCAACCTAATTGGGTGCATTCCACTGTGCTTTAGTTGACCCTAGAGAAACTTTTTCCTCCATGTTTGGAAAAAAATTCACATATTTCTCTTCACTGAAAATGAACTCTTTTTAAAAAAATATATAAATTTATTTATTTTAATTGGAGGTTAATTACTTTACAATATTGTATTGGTTTTGCCATACATCAACATGTATCTGCCACAGGTATACACGTGTTCCTCATCCTGCACCCCCCTCCCTCTTCCCGCACCCCCCCTCCCTCTTCCCTCCCCGTACCATCACTCTGGGTCATCCCAGTGCACCAGCCCCAAGCATCCAGTATCATGCATTGAGATGTGTATAAGAGACAGCTACTCCACGTCCGAGGTCAGGGGCAGCAGCACTCCCTCTTCCCTCCCCGTACCATCACTCTGGGTCATCCCAGTGCACCAGCCCCAAGCATCCAGTATCATGCATTGAACCTGAACTGGCGATTCATTTCATATATGATATTGTACATGTTTCAATGCCATTCTCTCAAATCATCCCACCCTCTCCCTCTAGCAGAGTCCAAAAGACTGTTCTATACATCTGTGTCTCTTTTGCTGTCTCGCATACATGTTACCATCTTTCTAAATTCCATATATATGCATTAGTATACTGTATTGGTGTTTTTCTTTCTGGCTTACTTCACTCTGTATAATAGGTTCCAGTTTCATCCACCTCATTAGAACTGATTCAAATGTATTCTTTTTAATGGCTGAGTAATACTCCATTGTGTACCCCAATGTTCATCGCAGCACTGTTTATAATAGCCAGGACATGGAAGCAAGCTAGATGTCCATCAGCAGATGAATGGATAAGAAAGCTGAAAATGAACTCTTATCAGAGAATAGTTTGAATATACATTTCTTCTATACTAGATTATTGCATCAGGATTTCCTTAGGAGGATTTGCAGTATTGCTATCAGAGGCCTAAGGTTGAGATGACTACCCATCTCTGGAAGGGCTCTGGATAACCTGATAAATTCAGACATTTGGAAATACTTGGTCAGCAGTCTATGACAAACAGGGAAGGCAAAGGAAAACAGAACTCCAAAAGTCATCAATCTAAATTAATTAACCCAGTGACATTGTCATAGAATTTTAGCCCCACTGCAGAAACCGAATTCAGGTAGGTAAGCTTTTTTTGTTGTGGGATGTTTATTTACAATGAACTGCAGAAGAGGGTTAATCTAATGGGATGCAGGACTGCATTGGAGGTGAAATGCTTTGTGACCAACATCCATTTGAGGTATCAATTAACTTTTAATTCTCAGAAGGAAACAAAAGCAGCCCTGCACAAAGACTAAATTGGGGGTGGTATAAGGGGCACAGAGCTCATGGAAACTCGGGCCTGCTACCTTTTTGTAGCAGGGAAAGGCCTCCTTATCTAACACAAAGGGGCTGAAGAGTAGGGAGGGAGAAGGGTGAATTGGTGTGTGGCCTGTTAACTCAATGATGTTTCTAAAGCCTGAATGGAAGAGTCAAAGCCACCCAAGTCAAAACAGCGCTAAGTCAATAGTTTGGCTGAGACATCATGACCTGAATGGAAATGCAAATGGTTCAGTCCAGTAACGGCTTTGGGTGTCAGTCGGTCCACCAGCTCTTGCTTCCGTGGAACCTTTTCTACTGCCCACAGAAGAGCAAATCACCTTTCTAGATCCTGGATCCCAACTCCAGGGAAAACCCAGTATGTGCCAAACCAAATTAAGAGAGCACAAAAATTATAGGGTGGTAATTCCCAATTAAAAACAGAATATCTACAGCACTCAAGGTTTCCCTAAAGAGTCCTTTTAAGCCACGAGCCATGTGATTTTGAAAAAGTGCCAGCTGTGGCCCTCCAGAGGCATCTCACGTCCAACAGGGAAGAAAATTCTCTCCATGAAGTACTGTTGTGGACATATTCGGCTTCCGACCACCAGACAACAGGGGAGTATATAATTAGTTTGTTTTTCAAAGAGGGAACCACCTCATGCTTTTCTTCAAATTCAATCAAAACATACACATTCTAAATAGAAACACGTTCACTCGAAACCCCTTTGCCTGAGCAGCTGTCTGGGCCAGGCCTGGTCGAAGAGCCTCATTGTATTCATCTCTGCGCTCCAGCCAGTAAATGCTCGGCTTTGTTCCCCCCACCAGCGGAGGCAGTCAGGCTGTGTCAATGGGCTCAGCGGCCCTAATGATGGAAGGCAGGTGTCCTCAGAGACTGCCCAGGTGAAGGGGTCAGCCTGGGTAGCATGACTCGCTCACTTGTCCTCAGTTTACAAAGCTATCTTCCCCACCCGCCCCCAGTCAATTAATTACTGCCATCAGCATGCTCACCCCTCACAAGTGAAAGGAATATACTCAGGCCTGTTTGGGACTTCTGCAACTATTCAAGAGCTCTGAAGACAACTGAGAGCCACTATTTTCCAAAGGAGGTGTGGTGGTGAAGCTCTCTCCAGCAACTCTACAACATGAAATCATAACAATATGAAAGAAATAAGCAGCTGCTCAAGCCTTATGAAGTAGTTGCTGACAGCACCAAGGTGGCCTCTGGGCAAATGTCCATCAGGACAAACAGACTCATATTGTCAAGTTTCCCAAAGAGAGGAGGAGGCTGTGTTCTTGTCCTTAGTTAATTTAAAAATGTCCGTGCCAGAGATGAGCCAAGTGGACAGAGTAAGAATCACCCCTTATGCTTGTGCATTCTCAAGGCCCCAATCTGCACCTCCTCTCATTTTGTCTTCCACAGTCCAGGGAGGTAGGCAAGGTGAGAAACCACAGCCTCACATAACAGATGAGGAGAGGTTAAGGGATGTGCCCGTAGTCACACAGCTAATCAGCACAAGAGCTAGGGCCAGAACCCAGGCATAAAAGCAAATAGAGCTGAAGCTGAAGCTACAGTTGGAGTCGCAGAGGTGGTCTCACAAGGTCCAGGGGAGTGCAGCTTGGTTAGGCAGGGCAAGCTCTGCCGGGAAGGAAACCGGCTTCTGATGGCCTGGAAGGGAGACTGAGTTCTTCTGTACAAAGAGCTCACCACTGGCATTGGAATCCAATTTGTGATGCTCTGTTTATTCTGCCTACATGGGATTTTAGTGTTTCTAAAAAAGACCTCGCAGGACCCCAGAGATTCTCTTGTATGCAGAGATTCTGCCTAATAACAGTTTCTGAACTCCTGCACAGGGAGCCCTCTCTTCAAGAGTCACCAAATGTCACCTGTCTGCTGGCCTCAGCGTCCATTTGGGTAGGCATTATATTATTATAACCTGCCTTAATTCTAGGAGGCTGAATTAGTGTCCAGGCAATCTTGCCTAATGTGGGATCATTTTATTTTAGGTTCTCTCTGTCTGTTTTTTTTTTTTTTTTGTCTGTGCTAGGGCATGCAGGATCTTAGTTCCCTGACCAGGGATCGAACCTGCACTCCCCGCAGAGGAAACATAGAGTCTTAACCACTAGACTACCAGAGAAGTCCCAGGTGAGATAATTTTTCACCAAAGTGGCATCTGCCCAAGGCACTGAGAGGAAACAGCTGTCTCTCTGCAGCCTAATGACTAAGAGTCAGTCAGTTTCTGGGTTCAAATCCCAGCTTGGCCATTCGCCATCTGTGTGACCTGGGGCCAATGACTTAAATCTCTCTGAGACTCAGTTGACTGATCTGTATAAGGGTGAAAGTGATCTGTATAAGGGTGAAAGTGTTAGTCACTCAATCGTGTCCAACTTTTTGTGACCCCATGGAATATAGCCTGCCAGGCTCCTCTGTCATGGAACTCCCCAGGCAAGAATACTGGAGTGGGTATCTTTTCCCTCCTTCAGGGGATCTTCCCAACCCAAGGATCGAACCCAGCTCTCTCACACTGCCAGCAGATTCTTTACCATCTGAGCCACCAGGGAAGTATGAAAGTGAAAGTCGTTCAGTTGTGTCCAACTCTTTGCGACCCCATGGACTATACAGGCCATGATATTCTCCAAGCCAGAATACTGAAGTGAGTAGCCTTTCCCTTCTCCAGGGGATCTTCCCAACACAGGGATCAAACCCAGGTCTCCCACATTGCAGGCAGATTCTTTACCAGCTGAGCCACAAGGGAAGACCCTGTTGGGGTTAATAATGAAGATTAAGTTAGATCATGCACAAAAACCACTCAGTCTAGTGCCTGGTGTACAAGGTATACTTATTATATTTCAGCTGTTAAAATTATTATTTTTCTTGCTTTGACATTTAAATGTGGTATCAGCTGTTAAATGGTAAACACAGTGCCTGACACACGGTAAGTGCTATGCTATTATTACCTTTCATAATCATAATGTAGTAGTATTATATATAATACATTATATTATATAGTAATAGCATTATTAGTGTCTTACTCTGCTTCCCTCCTCATGTCTTATCCTGCAATCAAACTCATCTCCCACTTCTGTGCCTTTGCATGTGCTTTTCCCTTTAATTGGACTGAACTCCCATTTTTGGTTTTGTCTAATAAGTTGGTTTCTTCAAGACTCAAATCAGAAGGCATGTCTTCCAGGAAGTTTCTGAAAACTCCCAAGGATGAGATTGCTGCTCCATGACACCCTGTGTGCTTCCCCCACAACAGCACTCACCACACTCTCATAATCCCTGGTCTACACTAGACTGTGTGCTCTTTGGGGACAAGCACTCTTTTGTATCTCCTGCATCCCTCTCTGCCTAACACCTAGCAGAGGGTAGACCTAGATACATTTGTTGAAGAAATGATTCATGACAGCAATGACAATCATTATAATTACCAATAACAATGCAGCCTATGAAGAATCTGTGAAAACAAATCTTTAAAGGCAGCAGTACCATGTCTACAAATACCATCTTATGCTGGATGAAGGTGCTGTTGTGGTGCTGTGGAGAGTGTGCATGAAGAGCTCTATCTGTTCTGGAACTCCCCCTCTCCTGTGGCCCATAGCTCCTCTCAAGCTACCTGAACAAAATCTGAACACCACCTAGGATGAGTTACTGAGGCAAGACCCAAGGGACCACCCTCCAGTGCATCCCATTTCCCCCATGGTATTGCCACACGGAACATCCTTTCTGTTACAGGAATATTCCTGAATCGCATACTCCACAGGTAGCTATGGTCCTATGGAAGACCACTGCGTTTGGAGCCAGAAGCCCTGCATTCAAAGCACTGCTCTGCCTCTTACCTGGGGGCACTTACTAACATATGGCAAGGGGCATCCTCCTCTACAGGCTAGATAGAGATCATATCCTGGCTTTAACAGTGCTGTGGTCAGAATGATTTAACTGGTAAACTAGTGAACTAGTTTGTAAAAAATAAATAAATAACAATGCGGCCTACCATTTTGTCTGGGAAAAAATACTCAAGGACCCAAAGATAAAAGTTATACAATGACAGACTTTATTTTCTTGGGCTCCAAAATCACAGCATCACAGCAGATGGTAACTGCAGCCACAAAAGAAGTTTGCTCTTTGGAAGAAAAGCTATGATGAAGCTTAATAGTATATTAAAAAGCAGAGACATCATTTTGCCAAGAGTCCATATGCTCAAAGCTATAGTTTCTCCAATAGTCATGTACAGATGTGAGAGTTGGACCATAAAGAAGGCTGAGTACTGAAGAATTGATGCTTTCAAACTGTGGTGTTGGAAAAGACTCTTGAGAGCCCCTTGGACTGCAAGGAGATCAAACCAGTCCATCCTAAAGGAAATCAACCCTGAATATCCATTGGAAGGAAGCTGAAGCTTCAATACTTTGGCCACCTGGTGCGGAGAGCCAACTCATTGGAAAAGACGCTGATGCTCCAAAAGATTGAAGGCAGGAGGAGAAGGGGATAACAGAGGATGAGATGGCTGGATGGCACCACTGACTCAATGGACATGAGTCTGAGCAAATTCTGGGAGATAGTGAATGACAAGGAAGCCTGGCACACTGCTGTCCATGGGATCACAAAGAGTCAGACATGACTAAGCGACTGAATAACAACAACAAAGTCCAGCCCTGGAAGGAAAAGGGGTGCACATGTTTACTTCCTGACTCCTTAGTATGTTTCCACCTGTTTCCTCCACCTGTTTCCACCTGTTTAGCTCCACCTGTTTCCTCCCCTGGCAGCAGCATTGGTAAAACCTATCCCAAAGCCTTTGACTGTGTGGATCACAATAAACTGTGGACAATTCTGAAAGAGATGGGAATACCAGACCAACTGACCTGCCTCTTGAGAAATCTGTATGCAGGTCAAGAAGCAACAGTTAGAACTGGACATGGAACAACAGACTGCTTCCAAATAGGAAAAGGAGTCCGTCAAGGCTGTATATTGTCACCCTGCTTATTGAACTTATATGCAGAGTACATCATGAGAAACGCTGGACTGGAAGAAACACAAGCTGGAATCAAGATTGCCGGGAGAAATATCAATCACCTCAGATACGCAGATGACACCACCCTTATGGCAGAAAGTGAAGAGGAGCTAAAAGGCCTCTTGATGAAAGTGAAAGAGGAGAGTGAAAAAGTTGGCTTAAAGCT